>CM062807.1:317847940-318099747 GCA_031772625.1 Pinus tabuliformis
GTACAATATCTTCTTCCAATGATCTATTGTTCACAAAAAAATGGGGGAACAATTTCATTGTTCAATTCTTCTTGTTGGGAAGGAATATTCATGATTTCTTCATTGTTCTTGAGACATTATGTGGGTTCATATTCATCATGGCTGCTCCAACATGATGGTGGTTTACTTGCTGGATATAGTAATTGGTCAATGTTTCTTCTAGCGAAATATAAAAAATGTCATTTTGAACCACATTTCATCCGCATTCTCATGCTTAGTTGCATAGATCAACAAAGTTGATACGAATATCACATGAGGAATTGCATGTGCTTCAGTGGTAGAAAAACTCCATGTTTTATGTCATTTGGTTTCATGATTGGTACTATGTTTCACTTACATTTACATCATCATCGCCAAGAGGTGTCCCTAAGAGAGGAAAATCATATTATTTGTTATAAAGTTCATCTTCTTGTTCATGCACTTCTTCTAGTGCATTAGACACCTGCTATCACTGATCCGGATTTAAAACAGGAAGGAGGGCCAAACAATTACAGAGATAACCATATAAACAGAGATGCAGCGGAAATAATACTTCATTTCATTAAGGAAAATACTCAAATATGCTTACAACAGAAATGGAAAAAACTAGCTAGGGCGATGGTAGCTTATCTCTGAGAAGAGATGTGATGGCTACATGCCTCTGAACTGTCTTACAATGAGTCTCGGAGGCTATTATTCTGAGAAACAATAGAAAACCTTCACATTCAAAACCTAACCCTAGAAGATGAAACGCCAAATTGTGGGCCCGTTTTTGGTAAGTTGGTACATCAACTTCCCGGGGTCGCGAATTGGTCATACTATCTCACGTTTGACGTGCATGATAGCCCGTTGGAAAGATCTCTCCGAGGACTACGACGGAAAAGACGATTTTTATCAAAAAAAATCGCTGCGGTAGATTTCCCAAAAACATCGTTAGGGCCTCAAAAACGGCTCCGGAAGTTCAGGACCCGAAAAACTGCTAAAAATAGTAAGTTGTGCTACAATTAAGGAAACTGAAAATGCTGAGAAAGACATGTTTGGGGGGTCCAGGTAGACTTGGCAGGTGGCCACCAATATCCACCTGGATCATTCCTCCCCCCTTAGGAAGCAATGGTCCCCATTGCGTTGGAGATCCTCCATGAGATGAGGAAACTCTGCTGAACTTGTTCCCTGGTGAGCCACTTGCCCTGCTGAAGGAGTTGGCCTGCTTTGACAACTCGATACAGTTGGATATTCTGTTGGCGAGTGTTTTTCTGATCTGTGTGTCCATGATCCGATCAGTTGCAGCTTGTTCCATGCAATCTGGATTTAATTCTGTGGGTTTTGAGCTGTTCTGCAATGTCGGATGTGTCTAGCAATGGTGGAAAGTATGGCCGAAGGCGGTCCACATTGAACTGGGTGCAGGCCAAGGAATGGGAATGCTGAGCTCAAATGCATTGTCTCCCATAGCCTTAGTAATGGTGTAAGGACCATATCGGAGTGGTCTCAATTTCCGATAGGCTCCAGTAAGGCGTTCCTTTTGCAAATGCAACTAGACTTTGTCGCCCACCTGAAACTTGTGTGGCACCCGATGTTGATCATGTCGCTGCTTGTACTTGGCATTTGATTTCTCAAGAATTTCATGGACCTGCTGGCGAATATGTTGGATGCGCTCAATGAAGCTGGTGGCCTTATCTGTTTCGGACTGGACATGAGCTGAATTCATGTGAGTAGCTGCAAGTGGCATGGCCACATCAATGGGGCATAGTGGCTGGAATCCCAAACCCACCTGAAAAGGGCTATGGCCAGTGGAGCTGTGAAGAGCTCGGTTGTAGCTATGTGAACATAGGGGAGGCTCTCGTCCCATGTGCGTGGATGCTTTGAGTTATACATGCGCAGAATGTGCACAATCATCCTATTGACAACCTCTGTCTGGCCATCAGTTTGAGGATGGAAGGCTGTGGACTTCGTGAGTTTGGTGTCCATCATTGACCAGAGACTGGACCAAAATGTGCTGAGAAACCGACTGTCCCGATCTGAGATGATAGACTGTGGGATCCCAAAGTGCACCCACACTCGTTCAAAGAAGAGTTTAGCAGTGGCTTCTGCTGTGATATTCTTCTTGCAGGCCATCATAATGGCCATCTTTGAGAACCTGTCGACGACCACAAAAACACAGTCATTTCCATGCTTAGTGGAAGGAAGGCCTGACATGTAATCCATGGAGATGGATTCCCAAGGTCGACTAGGGGTAGGCAACGGGGTTAGAGGCTTGCTTCTTAATGGTCGGTTTGGCAATGGCACAGGCAGTACATGATCAGATGTACTTCCCAACATCCTGTCGAAGATTCGGCCAATAGAAATAATTTTGCAGTACTGCCACTGTTTTCTCGACCCCGAAATGCCCAGCAGCCCGACTGTAGTGTGCTTCCCAAATCATCTTGGCACGCTCGCTTGAAGGAACACAAAGGTGACCGAGGTGGCATAATAGGGCATCCTGGAGGTGAAAATCTGCAACCTGCCGACCCTCCAAGAGTGTCTGGTATGTGTGGCCCGAATTCTGGGTCGCTTTTGTAGAGAAGTGGCCAATCAGAAGTCTCGTGCCCGCAGGAGTTGAGCACGGTGGTTAGCGCCATGATCGGTGGTCGACTGAGGCAATCTGCAACATTATTGGTGCTGCCCTTTTTGTACTTGATATTCAAGTGAAACTGTTGCAGGTATGTAGACCACTTCTGATGGCGATCATTTGCAATTTCCCTTGGGTCTGTATGAACTGCAGAGGTCGGTGGTCTGTGTGGATGACCGTTTCCTTCCCCAAAATGTAATGCTTCCATTGTCGGCAGGCCTGTACAATGGAATACATCTCTTTATCATAAGTGGGGTACTTCCGGACTGTGTCTGAAAGTGTTTCACTGTGATATGCCACTGGATGTCCATGTTGAGTAAGGACTGCCCCAATAGCATAGTCAGAGGCATCTGTCTCGACCTCAAATGGTTGTTGTAAATCTGGTAACGCGAGCACTGGTGCCGTGCAGAGGCGATCCTTCAACTCCCTGAATGCCTTCTGTTGAGATTCAGACCAAAAGAATTTGCTTTCGCCCCCCCTTGGTGACTTGACTCAAGGGCCAAGAAATATGAGAAAACCCCAACACAAACCTGCGGTAGAAGTTGGCAAGACTAGAAAGCTGCGTAGCTCTGTTAGAGTGGTTGGAGAGGGCCAATCCAATGACTTGGACCTTGGCTGGATCGACATGCACCCCCTGTTCATCAATGATGTATCCCAGATACTGAACCTCGGTCATGCCAAAAGTGCATTTCTCCAAATTGGCACATAGCTTGTGTTGCCGCAGTGTTTGGAGAACCTGTCGGATGTGGTGGAGGTGCTCTTCCCAACTCTGGCTGAAGATCAGAATGTCATCCAAGTATACTACTACAAAGGAGTTGGTGAATGGCCGCAAGATGTCATCCATTAGCCTCATAAAGGTTGCAGGAGCATTCGTCAATCCGAAAGGCATGACCAACCATTCGAAGAGGCCCTCCTTGGATTTGAAGGCAGTCTTCCACACATCTGAGGGTTCGATTGGTACCTGGTGATATCCTGACTTCAGATCGATCTTGCTGAAATATTTCGCCCCCTTTAGTTGGTCTAGGAGGTCATCAATCCGTGGGATCGGGTACCTATTACGGACAGTGATCTTGTTCAGCGCCCGATAGTCAATACAGAGTCTCCACGTCCCATCCTTCTTCTGTACCAACCGATCGGGCTCCCACAGGGCGATGAACTCGGACGGATGTGACCTTTCTGCAGGAGCTCCTGAATCTGCTCTTGATTTCATCGTTCTCCAGAACGGAGCGCCGATAAATTGGTCCATTGGGTAGCGGTGCACCTGGGGTCAGATCGATGGAGTGCTTGACTTGACAGTGCAGAGGAACCCCTGCCGGGGAGGTGAAGATGTCCTCGTACTCCTCCACAATCTTGTCCATCTGTAGTTGTCGTGCAGAGGGGCCCCGTTTGGAGGCCGCGGCCACTGTCTTCTTCTTTCCTTGAGGGCGTATCATCAGGAAAACAAATTTCCTGGTTTTGGGGAAATGATCTTACTGCATTGTTTTGCAGTAATCAAAGAGAGGGCGGCAGGTGGTGCTACCTCTGGTATCCTGAACAACTTATTTCCCAATGTAATAATAACTGCACGGGCTCGATTCATACACAGCATGTCGCTTCCACAAGTATGGTTGTCCTAGTAATACATCACAAACTTCAAGGGGAGCAATGTCACACAATACCTCATCCGTGAAGGGCTTGATGTTGTATGGAAGGCGACACTGCTGGCTCACGCGAAGATCTCGTCCTTGGTGAAGCCACCCAATGGTGTATGGTTGTGGATGTGATGTGGTCGGTAAGCCCAACCGCTTCACGACCTCTGCCGAAATGAGGTTCTTTTGACTCCCTATCACAGAATGAACTGGGGGGGGGGGCCCCCTTAACCACATCTGGGTCTCCTCTGGAAAGAGGGTTCATTTTCTGGGTCTTTGGTGAGATTTCTGGTGGTGGGGTAGCAAATTTGCGGTGGGGTTTGCATATAAGAAAGGGGTGGAGGATGGGGTTAGGTGATGATTATGAGCGGTTAACTGATTTTGAGATACCCCTTTAAAAGGTTAGTGATGAATGGCCCGGAATGAATCTGTTTCTGAAATGTTAGCTATGCCACGTGACTGCTTGGCCCGAACTTTCGTTTGTGAGTGTGCTCTTTTGGAATCGCACTTTTCCGTGTCCTTTCTCGGCTTCGCAGCTTCGGCTTGGTTGTCTTGGGCTGGGCGTCCGCCTTGGATTTGTCCTTTGTTCTGTGGTTTAGGGGCACCTTTCCCCTGCTTTGGATTCGCAGATCCAAAGTCTCGCTTCTTTTGTTTAAACTTCTGCTCGACCTTGACGGCATACGGTATGCTGCGCCGAGCGAGGGGATGTTTTAGGAATTGTATTTCTTCCTGGATGTACTTGTGCAGGCAGCCACGGTATTTGAGTATCAAATGTTGCTCCGAATCCTTGATACCCAACTTTGTGCGAAGGGTATGGAAAAGATTGGTGAACTCCGGCACGTCTTGGTCCCTTCCCTGCCGCAGCGTGGTCCACTTTATGTATTCATCCTCATAGCTCCGACAGGGTAGTACTGCTCCTTGATAGCATCCGGAACGAATCCCAGGTGGGTGCGGCTGAAAATAGTGAGCCAGTACTTTCATCCTTCTGCTCGCAGTAGGTTTCCCACCAGTCCTTGACGTGGGGGGCTGCTTTGAGGAGAGCAAAAACAATCTTTTCCCGACTCGAAAATTCATGAACAGAAAAATAACCCTCTAGCAGATTTAACCATTTATCTACGGCATCTGCGTCTATCTGACCTTCGAATATGGGGATTTCAAAATTAACTTGTACCTTAAAGGGTGTGGCGTTTCCAGAGTAGCTGCTGGAAGCCGATGCGTTGCTTCTCGGTAGCCGCTGAAGGATCTGGGCAAAACTGTCCATCATCGCGTTCCGTTGTCGCTCGAGGGCTTCTTCGAGCAAGATTTTGATGGGATCTCCTGCCCCCTCGTCTTTCTTCTCGTCCGCCATGGGAGGCCGTCGGGATTTGCGAGGCTGGTCTTGCAAAGGTTCAACCAGTTCAAGCCCTAACTCCTTATATCCCGACCTTGTTGGGGACATGCAAAGAAAAACAGAGAAAAAGCAGACCGCTCTGATACCACTGATCCGGATTTAAACAGGAACGCAACAAATTACAGAGATAACCATATACACAAAGATGCAGCGGAAATAATACTTCATTTCATTAATGGAAAATACTCAAATATGCTTACAACAGAAATGGAAATAAACTAGCTAGGGCGATGGTAGCTTATCTCTGAGAAGAGATGTGATGGCTACATGCCTCTGAACTGTCTTACATGAGGCTCGGAGGCCTATTTATTGTTGAGAAACAATAGAAAACCCTCACATTCCAAAACCTAACCCTAGAAGATGAAACGCCAAATTGTGGGCCCCGTTTTTGGGTAAGTTGGTACATCAACTTCCCGGGGTCGCGAATTGGTCATACTATCTCCGTTTGACGTGCATGATAGCCCGTTGGAAAGATCTCTCCGAGGACTACGACGGAAAAGACGATTTTTATCAAAAAATCGCTGGCGGTAGATTTCCCAAAAAACGTCGTTTAGGGCCTCAAAACGGCTCCGGAAGTTCAGGACCCGAAAAACTGCTAAAAATAGTAAGTTGTGCTACAATTAAGGAAACTGAAAATGCTGAGAAAGACAATGGTGGGGGTCCAGGTGGACTTGGCAGGTGGCCACCAATATCCACCTGGATCATTCCTCCCCCCTTAGGAAGCAATGGTCCCCATTGCGTTGAGATCCTCCATGAGATGAGGAAACTTCTGCTGAACTTGTTCCCTGGTGAGCCACTTGCCCTGCTGAAGGAGTTGGCCTGCTTTGACAACTCGATACAGTTGGATATTCTGTTGGCGAGTGTTCTTGATCTGTGTGTCCATGATCCGATCAGTTGCAGCTTGTTCCATGCAATCTGGATTTAATTCTGTGGGTTTGAGCTGTTCTGCAATGTCGGATGTGTCTAGCAATGGTGGAAAGTATGGCCGAAGGCGGTCCACATTGAACACTGGTGCAGGCCAAGGAATGGGGGAATGCTGAGCTCAAATGCATTGTCTCCCATAGCCTTAGTAATGGTGTAAGGACCATATCGGAGTGGTCTCAATTTCCGATAGGCTCCAGTAAGGCGTTCCTTTTGCAAATGCAACCAGACTTTGTCGCCCACCTGAAACTTGTGTGGCACCCGATGTTGATCATGTCGCTGCTTGTACTTGGCATTTGATTTCTCAAGAATTTCATGGACCTGCTGGCGAATATGTTGGATGCGCTCAATGAAGCTGGTGGCCTTATCTGTTTCGGACTGGACATGAGCTGAATTCATGTGAGTAGCTGCAAGTGGCATGGCCACATCAATGGGGCATAGTGGCTGGAATCCCAAACCCACCTGAAAAGGGCTATGGCCAGTGGAGCTGTGAAGAGCTCGGTTGTAGCTATGCTGAACATAGGGGAGGCTCTCGTCCCATGTGCGTGGATGCTTTGAGTTATACATGCGCAGAATGTGCACAATCATCCTATTGACAACCTCTGTCTGGCCATCAGTTTGAGGATGGAAGGCTGTGGACTTCGTGAGTTTGGTGTCCATCATTGACCAGAGACTGGACCAAAATGTGCTGAGAAACCGACTGTCCCGATCTGAGATGATAGACTGTGGGATCCCAAAGTGCACCCACACTCGTTCAAAGAAGAGTTTAGCAGTGGCTTCTGCTGTGATATTCTTCTTGCAGGCCATCATAATGGCCATCTTTGAGAACCTGTCGACGACCACAAAAACACAGTCATTTCCATGCTTAGTGGAAGGAAGGCCTGACATGTAATCCATGGAGATGGATTCCCAAGGTCGACTAGGGGTAGGCAACGGGGTGTAGAGGCCTTGCTTCTTAATGGTCGGTTTGGCAATGGCACAGGCAGTACATGATCGGATGTACTTCCCAACATCCTGTCGAAGATTCGGCCAATAGAAATAATTTTGCAGTACTGCCACTGTTTTCTCGACCCCGAAATGCCCAGCAGCCCGACTGTAGTGTGCTTCCCAAATCATCTTGGCACGCTCGCTTGAAGGAACACAAAGGTGACCGAGGTGGCATAATAGGGCATCCTGGAGGTGAAAATCTGCAACCTGCCGACCCTCCAAGAGTGTCTGGTATGTGTGGCCGAATTCTGGGTCGCTTTTGTAGAGAAGTGGCCAATCAGAAGTCTCGTGCCCGCAGGAGTTGAGCACGGTGGTTCGCCGCCATGATGGGGGTCGACTGAGGCAATCTGCAACATTATTGGTGCTGCCCTTTTTGTACTTGATATTCAAGTGAAACTGTTGCAGGTATGTAGACCACTTCTGATGGCGATCATTTTGCAATTTCCCTTGGGTCTGTATGAACTGCAGAGGTCGGTGGTCTGTGTGGATGACCGTTTCCTTCCCCAAAATGTAATGCTTCCATTGTCGGCAGGCCTGTACAATGGAATACATCTCTTTATCATAAGTGGGGTACTTCCGGACTGTGTCTGAAAGTGTTTCACTGTGATATGCCACTGGATGTCCATGTTGAGTAAGGACTGCCCCAATAGCATAGTCAGAGGCATCTGTCTCGACCTCAAATGGTTGTTGTAAATCTGGTAACGCGAGCACTGGTGCCGTGCAGAGGCGATCCTTCAACTCCCTGAATGCCTTCTGTTGAGATTCAGACCAAAAGAATTTTGCTTTCGCCCCGCCCTTGGTGACTTGACTCAAGGGCCAAGAATATGAGAAAACCCCAACACAAACCTGCGGTAGAAGTTGGCAAGACCTAGAAAGCTGCGTAGCTCTGTTAGAGTGGTTGGAGAGGGCCAATCCCGAATGACTTGGACCTTGGCTGGATCGACATGCACCCCCTGTTCATCAATGATGTATCCCAGATACTGAACCTCGGTCATGCCAAAAGTGCATTTCTCCAAATTGGCACATAGCTTGTGTTGCCGCAGTGTTTGGAGAACCTGTCGGATGTGGTGGAGGTGCTCTTCCCAACTCTGGCTGAAGATCAGAATGTCATCCAAGTATACTACTACAAAGGAGTTGGTGAATGGCCGCAAGATGTCATCCATTAGCCTCATAAAGGTTGCAGGAGCATTCGTCAATCCGAAAGGCATGACCAACCATTCGAAGAGGCCCTCCTTGGATTTGAAGGCAGTCTTCCACACATCTGAGGGTTCGATTGGTACCTGGTGATATCCTGACTTCAGATCGATCTTGCTGAAATATTTCGCCCCCTTTAGTTGGTCTAGGAGGTCATCAATCCGTGGGATCGGGTACCTATTACGGACAGTGATCTTGTTCAGCGCCCGATAGTCAATACAGAGTCTCCACGTCCCATCCTTCTTCTGTACCAACACGATCGGGCTCCCACAGGGCGATGAACTCGGACGGATGTGACCTTTCTGCAGGAGCTCCTGAATCTGCCTCTTGATTTCATCGTTCTCCAGAACGGAGCGCCGATAAATTGGTCCATTGGGTAGCGGTGCACCTGGGGTCAGATCGATGGAGTGCTTGACTTGACAGTGCAGAGGAACCCCTGCCGGGGAGGTGAAGATGTCCTCGTACTCCTCCACAATCTTGTCCATCTGTAGTTGTCGTGCAGAGGGGCCCCGTTTGGAGGCCGCGGCCACTGTCTTCTTCTTTCCTTGAGGGCGTATCATCAGGAAAACAAATTTCCTGGTTTTGGAAATGATCTTACTGCATTGTTTTGCAGTAATCAAAGAGAGGGCGGCAGGTGGTGCTACCTCTGGTATCCTGAACAACTTATTTCCCAATGTAATAATAACTGCACGGGGCCTCGATTCATACACAGCATGTCGCTTCCACAAGTATGGTTGTCCTAGTAATACATCACAAACTTCAAGGGGAGCAATGTCACACAATACCTCATCCGTGAAGGGCTTGATGTTGTATGGAAGGCGACACTGCTGGCTCACGCGAAGATCTCGTCCTTGGTGAAGCCACCCAATGGTGTATGGTTGTGGATGTGATGTGGTCGGTAAGCCCAACCGCTTCACGACCTCTGCCGAAATGAGGTTCTTTTGACTCCCGCTATCAACAATGAACTGTATCGGGGAGCCCTTTACCCACATCTGGGAGTGGAAGAGACGCTCCTCCTCCTCTGGATCTTCGGGTTCATTTTTCTGGATCTTTGCGGTAGCAACAGTGGCGCTGGGGTCCGCATCAATGATCTGCTTCCCTTTTTCATACCCCTTATCGGGTTCTGACTCCGTGTCGGAACATGCATCTGATTCTGAAACCTTTAGCTCAGCCACCAGTGACTGCTTGGCCCGACACTCACTTGTGTTGTGAGTGGAGCTCTTATGGAACTCGCACCATTTTCCAGTGTCCTTTCTCGGCTTCGCGGCGCTGTTCTTTGCTTGCAGCTTCGGCTGGTTGTCTTGGGCTGTCCCGCCTTGGATTTGTCCTTTGTTCTGTGGTTTAGGGGCACCTTTCCCCTGCTTTGGATTCGCAGATCCAAAGTCTCGCTTCTTTTGTTTAAACTTCTGCTCGACCTTGACGGCATACCGGTATGCTGCGCCGAGCGAGGGGATGTTTAGGAATTGTATTTCTTCCTGGATGTACTTGTGCAGGCAGCCACGGTATTTGAGTATCAAATGTTGCTCCGAATCCTTGATACCCAACTTTGTGCGAAGGGTATGGAAAAGATTGGTGAACTCCGGCACGTCTTGGTCCCTTCCCTGCCGCAGCGTGGTCCACTTTATGTATTCATCCTCATAGCTCCCGACAGGGTAGTACTGCTCCTTGATAGCATCCCGGAACGAATCCCAGGTGGGTGCGGCTGAAAATAGTGAGCCAGTACTTTCATCCTTCTGCTCGCAGTAGGTTTCCCACCAGTCCTTGACGTGGGGGGCTGCTTTGAGGAGAGCAAAAACAATCTTTTCCCGACTCGAAAATTCATGAACAGAAAAATAACCCTCTAGCAGATTTAACCATTTATCTACGGCATCTGCGTCTATCTGACCTTCGAATATGGGGATTTCAAAATTAACTTGTACCTTAAAGGGTGTGGCGTTTCCAGAGTAGCTGCTGGAAGCCGATGCGTTGCTTCTCGGTAGCCGCTGAAGGATCTGGGCAAAACTGTCCATCATCGCGTTCCGTTGTCGCTCGAGGGCTTCTTCGAGCAAGATTTTGATGGGATCTCCTGCCCCCTCGTCTTTCTTCTCGTCCGCCATGGGAGGCCGTCGGGATTTGCGAGGCTGGTCTTGCAAAGGTTCAACCAGTTCAAGCCCTAACTCCTTATATCCCGACCTTGTTGGGGACATGCAAAGAAAAACAGAGAAAAAGCAGACCGCTCTGATACCACTGATCCGGATTTAAACAGGAACGCAACAAATTACAGAGATAACCATATACACAAAGATGCAGCGGAAATAATACTTCATTTCATTAATGGAAAATACTCAAATATGCTTACAACAGAAATGGAAATAAACTAGCTAGGGCGATGGTAGCTTATCTCTGAGAAGAGATGTGATGGCTACATGCCTCTGAACTGTCTTACAATGAGGCTCGGAGGCCTATTTATTGTTGAGAAACAATAGAAAACCCTTCACATTCCAAAACCTAACCCTAGAAGATGAAACGCCAAATTGTGGGCCCGTTTTTGGGTAAGTTGGTACATCAACTTCCCGGGGTCGCGAATTGGTCATACTATCTCCGTTTGACGTGCATGATAGCCCGTTGGAAAGATCTCTCCGAGGACTACGACGGAAAAGACGATTTTATCAAAAAATCGCTGGCGGTAGATTTCCCAAAAAACGTCGTTCGTTTAGGGCCTCAAAACGGCTCCGGAAGTTCAGGACCCGAAAAACTGCTAAAAATAGTAAGTTGTGCTACAATTAAGGAAACTGAAAATGCTGAGAAAGACAATGGTGGGGGTCCAGGTGGACTTGGCAGGTGGCCACCAATATCCACCTGGATCATTCCTCCCCCCTTAGGAAGCAATGGTCCCCATTGCGTTGAGATCCTCCATGAGATGAGGAAACTTCTGCTGAACTTGTTCCCTGGTGAGCCACTTGCCCTGCTGAAGGAGTTGGCCTGCTTTGACAACTCGATACAGTTGGATATTCTGTTGGCGAGTGTTCTTGATCTGTGTGTCCATGATCCGATCAGTTGCAGCTTGTTCCATGCAATCTGGATTTAATTCTGTGGGTTTGAGCTGTTCTGCAATGTCGGATGTGTCTAGCAATGGTGGAAAGTATGGCCGAAGGCGGTCCACATTGAACACTGGGTGCAGGCCAAGGAATGGGGGAATGCTGAGCTCAAATGCATTGTCTCCCATAGCCTTAGTAATGGTGTAAGGACCATATCGGAGTGGTCTCAATTTCCGATAGGCTCCAGTAAGGCGTTCCTTTTGCAAATGCAACTAGACTTTGTCGCCCACCTGAAACTTGTGTGGCACCCGATGTTGATCATGTCGCTGCTTGTACTTGGCATTTGATTTCTCAAGAATTTCATGGACCTGCTGGCGAATATGTTGGATGCGCTCAATGAAGCTGGTGGCCTTATCTGTTTCGGACTGGACATGAGCTGAATTCATGTGAGTAGCTGCAAGTGGCATGGC
This sequence comes from Pinus tabuliformis, assembly GCA_031772625.1. Taxonomy (NCBI): domain Eukaryota; kingdom Viridiplantae; phylum Streptophyta; class Pinopsida; order Pinales; family Pinaceae; genus Pinus; species Pinus tabuliformis. The sequence goes on from CM062807.1 coordinate 317,860,171, forward strand.
CACATCAATGGGGCATAGTGGCTGGAATCCCAAACCCACCTGAAAAGGGCTATGGCCAGTGGAGCTGTGAAGAGCTCGGTTGTAGCTATGTTGAACATAGGGGAGGCTCTCGTCCCATGTGCGTGGATGCTTTGAGTTATACATGCGCAAATGTGCACAATCATCCTATTGACAACCTCTGTCTGGCCATCAGTTTGAGGATGGAAGGCTGTGGACTTCGTGAGTTTGGTGTCCATCATTGACCAGAGACTGGACCAAAATGTGCTGAGAAACCGACTGTCCCGATCTGAGATGATAGACTGTGGGATCCCAAAGTGCACCCACACTCGTTCAAAGAAGAGTTTAGCAGTGGCTTCTGCTGTGATATTCTTCTTGCAGGCCATCATAATGGCCATCTTTGAGAACCTGTCGACGACCACAAAAACACAGTCATTTCCATGCTTAGTGGAAGGAAGGCCTGACATGTAATCCATGGAGATGGATTCCCAAGGTCGACTAGGGGTAGGCATGTAGAGGCCTTGCTTCTTAATGGTCGGTTTGGCAATGGCACAGGCAGTACATGATCGGATGTACTTCCCAACATCCTGTCGAAGATTCGGCCAATAGAAATAATTTTGCAGTACTGCCACTGTTTTCTCGACCCCGAAATGCCCAGCAGCCCGACTGTAGTGTGCTTCCCAAATCATCTTGGCACGCTCGCTTGAAGGAACACAAAGGTGACCGAGGTGGCATAATAGGGCATCCTGGAGGTGAAAATCTGCAACCTGCCGACCCTCCAAGAGTGTCTGGTATGTGTGGCCGAATTCTGGGTCGCTTTTGTAGAGAAGTGGCCAATCAGAAGTCTCGTGCCCGCAGGAGTTGAGCACGGTGGTTAGCGCCATGATCGGTGGTCGACTGAGGCAATCTGCAACATTATTGGTGCTGCCCTTTTTGTACTTGATATTCAAGTGAAACTGTTGCAGGTATGTAGACCACTTCTGATGGCGATCATTTTGCAATTTCCCTTGGGTCTGTATGAACTGCAGAGGTCGGTGGTCTGTGTGGATGACCGTTTCCTTCCCCAAAAATGTAATGCTTCCATTGTCGGCAGGCCTGTACAATGGAATACATCTCTTTATCATAAGTGGGGTACTTCCGGACTGTGTCTGAAAGTGTTTCACTGTGATATGCCACTGGATGTCCATGTTGAGTAAGGACTGCCCCAATAGCATAGTCAGAGGCATCTGTCTCGACCTCAAATGGTTGTTGTAAATCTGGTAACGCGAGCACTGGTGCCGTGCAGAGGCGATCCTTCAACTCCCTGAATGCCTTCTGTTGAGATTCAGACCAAAAGAATTTTGCTTTCGCCCCGCCCTTGGTGACTTGACTCAAGGGCCAAGAAATATGAGAAAACCCCAACACAAACCTGCGGTAGAAGTTGGCAAGACCTAGAAAGCTGCGTAGCTCTGTTAGAGTGGTTGGAGAGGGCCAATCCCGAATGACTTGGACCTTGGCTGGATCGACATGCACCCCCTGTTCATCAATGATGTATCCCAGATACTGAACCTCGGTCATGCCAAAAGTGCATTTCTCCAAATTGGCACATAGCTTGTGTTGCCGCAGTGTTTGGAGAACCTGTCGGATGTGGTGGAGGTGCTCTTCCCAACTCTGGCTGAAGATCAGAATGTCATCCAAGTATACTACTACAAAGGAGTTGGTGAATGGCCGCAAGATGTCATCCATTAGCCTCATAAAGGTTGCAGGAGCATTCGTCAATCCGAAAGGCATGACCAACCATTCGAAGAGGCCCTCCTTGGATTTGAAGGCAGTCTTCCACACATCTGAGGGTTCGATTGGTACCTGGTGATATCCTGACTTCAGATCGATCTTGCTGAAATATTTCGCCCCCTTTAGTTGGTCTAGGAGGTCATCAATCCGTGGGATCGGGTACCTATTACGGACAGTGATCTTGTTCAGCGCCCGATAGTCAATACAGAGTCTCCACGTCCCATCCTTCTTCTGTACCAACACGATCGGGCTCCCACAGGGCGATGAACTCGGACGGATGTGACCTTTCTGCAGGAGCTCCTGAATCTGCCTCTTGATTTCATCGTTCTCCAGAACGGAGCGCCGATAAATTGGTCCATTGGGTAGCGGTGCACCTGGGGTCAGATCGATGGAGTGCTTGACTTGACAGTGCAGAGGAACCCCTGCCGGGGAGGTGAAGATGTCCTCGTACTCCTCCACAATCTTGTCCATCTGTAGTTGTCGTGCAGAGGGGCCCCGTTTGGAGGCCGCGGCCACTGTCTTCTTCTTTCCTTGAGGGCGTATCATCAGGAAAACAAATTTCCTGGTTTTGGAAATGATCTTACTGCATTGTTTTGCAGTAATCAAAGAGAGGGCGGCAGGTGGTGCTACCTCTGGTATCCTGAACAACTTATTTCCCAATGTAATAATAACTGCACGGGGCCTCGATTCATACACAGCATGTCGCTTCCACAAGTATGGTTGTCCTAGTAATACATCACAAACTTCAAGGGGAGCAATGTCACACAATACCTCATCCGTGAAGGGCTTGATGTTGTATGGAAGGCGACACTGCTGGCTCACGCGAAGATCTCGTCCTTGGTGAAGCCACCCAATGGTGTATGGTTGTGGATGTGATGTGGTCGGTAAGCCCAACCGCTTCACGACCTCTGCCGAAATGAGGTTCTTTTGACTCCCGCTATCAACAATGAACTGTATCGGGGAGCCCTTTACCCACATCTGGGAGTGGAAGAGACGCTCCTCCTCCTCTGGATCTTCGGGTTCATTTTTCTGGATCTTTGCGGTAGCAACAGTGGCGCTGGGGTCCGCATCAATGATCTGCTTCCCTTTTTCATACCCCTTATCGGGTTCTGACTCCGTGTCGGAACATGCATCTGATTCTGAAACCTTTAGCTCAGCCACCAGTGACTGCTTGGCCCGACACTCACTTGTGTTGTGAGTGGAGCTCTTATGGAACTCGCACCATTTTCCAGTGTCCTTTCTCGGCTTCGCGGCGCTGTTCTTTGCTTGCAGCTTCGGCTGGTTGTCTTGGGCTGTCCCGCCTTGGATTTGTCCTTTGTTCTGTGGTTTAGGGGCACCTTTCCCCTGCTTTGGATTCGCAGATCCAAAGTCTCGCTTCTTTTGTTTAAACTTCTGCTCGACCTTGACGGCATACCGGTATGCTGCGCCGAGCGAGGGGATGTTTAGGAATTGTATTTCTTCCTGGATGTACTTGTGCAGGCAGCCACGGTATTTGAGTATCAAATGTTGCTCCGAATCCTTGATACCCAACTTTGTGCGAAGGGTATGGAAAAGATTGGTGAACTCCGGCACGTCTTGGTCCCTTCCCTGCCGCAGCGTGGTCCACTTTATGTATTCATCCTCATAGCTCCCGACAGGGTAGTACTGCTCCTTGATAGCATCCCGGAACGAATCCCAGGTGGGTGCGGCTGAAAATAGTGAGCCAGTACTTTCATCCTTCTGCTCGCAGTAGGTTTCCCACCAGTCCTTGACGTGGGGGGCTGCTTTGAGGAGAGCAAAAACAATCTTTTCCCGACTCGAAAATTCATGAACAGAAAAATAACCCTCTAGCAGATTTAACCATTTATCTACGGCATCTGCGTCTATCTGACCTTCGAATATGGGGATTTCAAAATTAACTTGTACCTTAAAGGGTGTGGCGTTTCCAGAGTAGCTGCTGGAAGCCGATGCGTTGCTTCTCGGTAGCCGCTGAAGGATCTGGGCAAAACTGTCCATCATCGCGTTCCGTTGTCGCTCGAGGGCTTCTTCGAGCAAGATTTTGATGGGATCTCCTGCCCCCTCGTCTTTCTTCTCGTCCGCCATGGGAGGCCGTCGGGATTTGCGAGGCTGGTCTTGCAAAGGTTCAACCAGTTCAAGCCCTAACTCCTTATATCCCGACCTTGTTGGGGACATGCAAAGAAAAACAGAGAAAAAGCAGACCGCTCTGATACCACTGATCCGGATTTAAACAGGAACGCAACAAATTACAGAGATAACCATATACACAAAGATGCAGCGGAAATAATACTTCATTTCATTAATGGAAAATACTCAAATATGCTTACAACAGAAATGGAAATAAACTAGCTAGGGCGATGGTAGCTTATCTCTGAGAAGAGATGTGATGGCTACATGCCTCTGAACTGTCTTACAATGAGGCTCGGAGGCCTATTTATTGTTGAGAAACAATAGAAAACCCTTCACATTCCAAAACCTAACCCTAGAAGATGAAACGCCAAATTGTGGGCCCCGTTTTTGGGTAAGTTGGTACATCAACTTCCCGGGGTCGCGAATTGGTCATACTATCTCCGTTTGACGTGCATGATAGCCCGTTGGAAAGATCTCTCCGAGGACTACGACGGAAAAGACGATTTTTATCAAAAAATCGCTGGCGGTAGATTTCCCAAAAAACGTCGTTTAGGGCCTCAAAACGGCTCCGGAAGTTCAGGACCCAAAAAACTGCTAAAAATAGTAAGTTGTGCTACAATTAAGGAAACTGAAAATGCTGAGAAAGACAATGGTGGGGGTCCAGGTGGACTTGGCAGGTGGCCACCAATATCCACCTGGATCATTCCTCCCCCCTTAGGAAGCAATGGTCCCCATTGCGTTGAGATCCTCCATGAGATGAGGAAACTTCTGCTGAACTTGTTCCCTGGTGAGCCACTTGCCCTGCTGAAGGAGTTGGCCTGCTTTGACAACTCGATACAGTTGGATATTCTGTTGGCGAGTGTTCTTGATCTGTGTGTCCATGATCCGATCAGTTGCAGCTTGTTCCATGCAATCTGGATTTAATTCTGTGGGTTTGAGCTGTTCTGCAATGTCGGATGTGTCTAGCAATGGTGGAAAGTATGGCCGAAGGCGGTCCACATTGAACACTGGGTGCAGGCCAAGGAATGGGGGAATGCTGAGCTCAAATGCATTGTCTCCCATAGCCTTAGTAATGGTGTAAGGACCATATCGGAGTGGTCTCAATTTCCGATAGGCTCCAGTAAGGCGTTCCTTTTGCAAATGCAACCAGACTTTGTCGCCCACCTGAAACTTGTGTGGCACCCGATGTTGATCATGTCGCTGCTTGTACTTGGCATTTGATTTCTCAAGAATTTCATGGACCTGCTGGCGAATATGTTGGATGCGCTCAATGAAGCTGGTGGCCTTATCTGTTTCGGACTGGACATGAGCTGAATTCATGTGAGTAGCTGCAAGTGGCATGGCCACATCAATGGGGCATAGTGGCTGGAATCCCAAACCCACCTGAAAAGGGCTATGGCCAGTGGAGCTGTGAAGAGCTCGGTTGTAGCTATGTTGAACATAGGGGAGGCTCTCGTCCCATGTGCGTGGATGCTTTGAGTTATACATGCGCAGAATGTGCACAATCATCCTATTGACAACCTCTGTCTGGCCATCAGTTTGAGGATGGAAGGCTGTGGACTTCGTGAGTTTGGTGTCCATCATTGACCAGAGACTGGACCAAAATGTGCTGAGAAACCGACTGTCCCGATCTGAGATGATAGACTGTGGGATCCCAAAGTGCACCCACACTCGTTCAAAGAAGAGTTTAGCAGTGGCTTCTGCTGTGATATTCTTCTTGCAGGCCATCATAATGGCCATCTTTGAGAACCTGTCGACGACCACAAAAACACAGTCATTTCCATGCTTAGTGGAAGGAAGGCCTGACATGTAATCCATGGAGATGGATTCCCAAGGTCGACTAGGGGTAGGCAACGGGGTGTAGAGGCCTTGCTTCTTAATGGTCGGTTTGGCAATGGCACAGGCAGTACATGATCGGATGTACTTCCCAACATCCTGTCGAAGATTCGGCCAATAGAAATAATTTTGCAGTACTGCCACTGTTTTCTCGACCCCGAAATGCCCAGCAGCCCGACTGTAGTGTGCTTCCCAAATCATCTTGGCACGCTCGCTTGAAGGAACACAAAGGTGACCGAGGTGGCATAATAGGGCATCCTGGAGGTGAAAATCTGCAACCTGCCGACCCTCCAAGAGTGTCTGGTATGTGTGGCCGAATTCTGGGTCGCTTTTGTAGAGAAGTGGCCAATCAGAAGTCTCGTGCCCGCAGGAGTTGAGCACGGTGGTTAGCGCCATGATCGGTGGTCGACTGAGGCAATCTGCAACATTATTGGTGCTGCCCTTTTTGTACTTGATATTCAAGTGAAACTGTTGCAGGTATGTAGACCACTTCTGATGGCGATCATTTTGCAATTTCCCTTGGGTCTGTATGAACTGCAGAGGTCGGTGGTCTGTGTGGATGACCGTTTCCTTCCCCAAAATGTAATGCTTCCATTGTCGGCAGGCCTGTACAATGGAATACATCTCTTTATCATAAGTGGGGTACTTCCGGACTGTGTCTGAAAGTGTTTCACTGTGATATGCCACTGGATGTCCATGTTGAGTAAGGACTGCCCCAATAGCATAGTCAGAGGCATCTGTCTCGACCTCAAATGGTTGTTGTAAATCTGGTAACGCGAGCACTGGTGCCGTGCAGAGGCGATCCTTCAACTCCCTGAATGCCTTCTGTTGAGATTCAGACCAAAAGAATTTTGCTTTCGCCCCGCCCTTGGTGACTTGACTCAAGGGCCAAGAAATATGAGAAAACCCCAACACAAACCTGCGGTAGAAGTTGGCAAGACCTAGAAAGCTGCGTAGCTCTGTTAGAGTGGTTGGAGAGGGCCAATCCCGAATGACTTGGACCTTGGCTGGATCGACATGCACCCCCTGTTCATCAATGATGTATCCCAGATACTGAACCTCGGTCATGCCAAAAGTGCATTTCTCCAAATTGGCACATAGCTTGTGTTGCCGCAGTGTTTGGAGAACCTGTCGGATGTGGTGGAGGTGCTCTTCCCAACTCTGGCTGAAGATCAGAATGTCATCCAAGTATACTACTACAAAGGAGTTGGTGAATGGCCGCAAGATGTCATCCATTAGCCTCATAAAGGTTGCAGGAGCATTCGTCAATCCGAAAGGCATGACCAACCATTCGAAGAGGCCCTCCTTGGATTTGAAGGCAGTCTTCCACACATCTGAGGGTTCGATTGGTACCTGGTGATATCCTGACTTCAGATCGATCTTGCTGAAATATTTCGCCCCCTTTAGTTGGTCTAGGAGGTCATCAATCCGTGGGATCGGGTACCTATTACGGACAGTGATCTTGTTCAGCGCCCGATAGTCAATACAGAGTCTCCACGTCCCATCCTTCTTCTGTACCAACACGATCGGGCTCCCACAGGGCGATGAACTCGGACGGATGTGACCTTTCTGCAGGAGCTCCTGAATCTGCCTCTTGATTTCATCGTTCTCCAGAACGGAGCGCCGATAAATTGGTCCATTGGGTAGCGGTGCACCTGGGGTCAGATCGATGGAGTGCTTGACTTGACAGTGCAGAGGAACCCCTGCCGGGGAGGTGAAGATGTCCTCGTACTCCTCCACAATCTTGTCCATCTGTAGTTGTCGTGCAGAGGGGCCCCGTTTGGAGGCCGCGGCCACTGTCTTCTTCTTTCCTTGAGGGCGTATCATTAGGAAAACAAATTTCCTGGTTTTGGAAATGATCTTACTGCATTGTTTTGCAGTAATCAAAGAGAGGGCGGCAGGTGGTGCTACCTCTGGTATCCTGAACAACTTATTTCCCAATGTAATAATAACTGCACGGGGCCTCGATTCATACACAGCATGTCGCTTCCACAAGTATGGTTGTCCTAGTAATACATCACAAACTTCAAGGGGAGCAATGTCACACAATACCTCATCCGTGAAGGGCTTGATGTTGTATGGAAGGCGACACTGCTGGCTCACGCGAAGATCTCGTCCTTGGTGAAGCCACCCAATGGTGTATGGTTGTGGATGTGATGTGGTCGGTAAGCCCAACCGCTTCACGACCTCTGCCGAAATGAGGTTCTTTTGACTCCCGCTATCAACAATGAACTGTATCGGGGAGCCCTTTACCCACATCTGGGAGTGGAAGAGACGCTCCTCCTCCTCTGGATCTTCGGGTTCATTTTTCTGGATCTTTGCGGTAGCAACAGTGGCGCTGGGGTCCGCATCAATGATCTGCTTCCCTTTTTCATACCCCTTATCGGGTTCTGACTCCGTGTCGGAACATGCATCTGATTCTGAAACCTTTAGCTCAGCCACCAGTGACTGCTTGGCCCGACACTCACTTGTGTTGTGAGTGGAGCTCTTATGGAACTCGCACCATTTTCCAGTGTCCTTTCTCGGCTTCGCGGCGCTGTTCTTTGCTTGCAGCTTCGGCTGGTTGTCTTGGCTGTCCCGCCTTGGATTTGTCCTTTGTTCTGTGGTTTAGGGGCACCTTTCCCCTGCTTTGGATTCGCAGATCCAAAGTCTCGCTTCTTTTGTTTAAACTTCTGCTCGACCTTGACGGCATACCGGTATGCTGCGCCGAGCGAGGGGATGTTTAGGAATTGTATTTCTTCCTGGATGTACTTGTGCAGGCAGCCACGGTATTTGAGTATCAAATGTTGCTCCGAATCCTTGATACCCAACTTTGTGCGAAGGGTATGGAAAAGATTGGTGAACTCCGGCACGTCTTGGTCCCTTCCCTGCCGCAGCGTGGTCCACTTTATGTATTCATCCTCATAGCTCCCGACAGGGTAGTACTGCTCCTTGATAGCATCCCGGAACGAATCCCAGGTGGGTGCGGCTGAAAATAGTGAGCCAGTACTTTCATCCTTCTGCTCGCAGTAGGTTTCCCACCAGTCCTTGACGTGGGGGGCTGCTTTGAGGAGAGCAAAAACAATCTTTTCCCGACTCGAAAATTCATGAACAGAAAAATAACCCTCTAGCAGATTTAACCATTTATCTACGGCATCTGCGTCTATCTGACCTTCGAATATGGGGATTTCAAAATTAACTTGTACCTTAAAGGGTGTGGCGTTTCCAGAGTAGCTGCTGGAAGCCGATGCGTTGCTTCTCGGTAGCCGCTGAAGGATCTGGGCAAAACTGTCCATCATCGCGTTCCGTTGTCGCTCGAGGGCTTCTTCGAGCAAGATTTTGATGGGATCTCCTGCCCCCTCGTCTTTCTTCTCGTCCGCCATGGGAGGCCGTCGGGATTTGCGAGGCTGGTCTTGCAAAGGTTCAACCAGTTCAAGCCCTAACTCCTTATATCCCGACCTTGTTGGGGACATGCAAAGAAAAACAGAGAAAAAGCAGACCGCTCTGATACCACTGATCCGGATTTAAACAGGAACGCAACAAATTACAGAGATAACCATATACACAAAGATGCAGCGGAAATAATACTTCATTTCATTAATGGAAAATACTCAAATATGCTTACAACAGAAATGGAAATAAACTAGCTAGGGCGATGGTAGCTTATCTCTGAGAAGAGATGTGATGGCTACATGCCTCTGAACTGTCTTACAATGAGGCTCGGAGGCCTATTTATTGTTGAGAAACAATAGAAAACCCTTCACATTCCAAAACCTAACCCTAGAAGATGAAACGCCAAATTGTGGGCCCCGTTTTTGGGTAAGTTGGTACATCAACTTCCCGGGGTCGCGAATTGGTCATACTATCTCCGTTTGACGTGCATGATAGCCCGTTGGAAAGATCTCTCCGAGGACTATGACGGAAAAGACGATTTTTATCAAAAAAATCGCTGGCGGTAGATTTCCCAAAAAACGTCGTTTAGGGCCTCAAAACGGCTCCGGAAGTTCAGGACCCGAAAAACTGCTAAAAATAGTAAGTTGTGCTACAATTAAGGAAACTGAAAATGCTGAGAAAGACAATGGTGGGGGTCCAGGTGGACTTGGCAGGTGGCCACCAATATCCACCTGGATCATTCCTCCCCCCTTAGGAAGCAATGGTCCCCATTGCGTTGAGATCCTCCATGAGATGAGGAAACTTCTGCTGAACTTGTTCCCTGGTGAGCCACTTGCCCTGCTGAAGGAGTTGGCCTGCTTTGACAACTCGATACAGTTGGATATTCTGTTGGCGAGTGTTCTTGATCTGTGTGTCCATGATCCGATCAGTTGCAGCTTGTTCCATGCAATCTGGATTTAATTCTGTGGGTTTGAGCTGTTCTGCAATGTCGGATGTGTCTAGCAATGGTGGAAAGTATGGCCGAAGGCGGTCCACATTGAACACTGGGTGCAGGCCAAGGAATGGGGGAATGCTGAGCTCAAATGCATTGTCTCCCATAGCCTTAGTAATGGTGTAAGGACCATATCGGAGTGGTCTCAATTTCCGATAGGCTCCAGTAAGGCGTTCCTTTTGCAAATGCAACCAGACTTTGTCGCCCACCTGAAACTTGTGTGGCACCCGATGTTGATCATGTCGCTGCTTGTACTTGGCATTTGATTTCTCAAGAATTTCATGGACCTGCTGGCGAATATGTTGGATGCGCTCAATGAAGCTGGTGGCCTTATCTGTTTCGGACTGGACATGAGCTGAATTCATGTGAGTAGCTGCAAGTGGCATGGCCACATCAATGGGGCATAGTGGCTGGAATCCCAAACCCACCTGAAAAGGGCTATGGCCAGTGGAGCTGTGAAGAGCTCGGTTGTAGCTATGCTGAACATAGGGGAGGCTCTCGTCCCATGTGCGTGGATGCTTTGAGTTATACATGCGCAGAATGTGCACAATCATCCTATTGACAACCTCTGTCTGGCCATCAGTTTGAGGATGGAAGGCTGTGGACTTCGTGAGTTTGGTGTCCATCATTGACCAGAGACTGGACCAAAATGTGCTGAGAAACCGACTGTCCCGATCTGAGATGATAGACTGTGGGATCCCAAAGTGCACCCACACTCGTTCAAAGAAGAGTTTAGCAGTGGCTTCTGCTGTGATATTCTTCTTGCAGGCCATCATAATGGCCATCTTTGAGAACCTGTCGACGACCACAAAAACACAGTCATTTCCATGCTTAGTGGAAGGAAGGCCTGACATGTAATCCATGGAGATGGATTCCCAAGGTCGACTAGGGGTAGGCAACGGGGTGTAGAGGCCTTGCTTCTTAATGGTCGGTTTGGCAATGGCACAGGCAGTACATGATCGGATGTACTTCCCAACATCCTGTCGAAGATTCGGCCAATAGAAATAATTTTGCAGTACTGCCACTGTTTTCTCGACCCCGAAATGCCCAGCAGCCCGACTGTAGTGTGCTTCCCAAATCATCTTGGCACGCTCGCTTGAAGGAACACAAAGGTGACCGAGGTGGCATAATAGGGCATCCTGGAGGTGAAAATCTGCAACCTGCCGACCCTCCAAGAGTGTCTGGTATGTGTGGCCGAATTCTGGGTCGCTTTTGTAGAGAAGTGGCCAATCAGAAGTCTCGTGCCCGCAGGAGTTGAGCACGGTGGTTAGCGCCATGATCGGTGGTCGACTGAGGCAATCTGCAACATTATTGGTGCTGCCCTTTTTGTACTTGATATTCAAGTGAAACTGTTGCAGGTATGTAGACCACTTCTGATGGCGATCATTTGCAATTTCCCTTGGGTCTGTATGAACTGCAGAGGTCGGTGGTCTGTGTGGATGACCGTTTCCTTCCCCAAAATGTAATGCTTCCATTGTCGGCAGGCCTGTACAATGGAATACATCTCTTTATCATAAGTGGGGTACTTCCGGACTGTGTCTGAAAGTGTTTCACTGTGATATGCCACTGGATGTCCATGTTGAGTAAGGACTGCCCCAATAGCATAGTCAGAGGCATCTGTCTCGACCTCAAATGGTTGTTGTAAATCTGGTAACGCGAGCACTGGTGCCGTGCAGAGGCGATCCTTCAACTCCCTGAATGCCTTCTGTTGAGATTCAGACCAAAAGAATTTTGCTTTCGCCCCGCCCTTGGTGACTTGACTCAAGGGCCAAGAAATATGAGAAAACCCCAACACAAACCTGCGGTAGAAGTTGGCAAGACCTAGAAAGCTGCGTAGCTCTGTTAGAGTGGTTGGAGAGGGCCAATCCCGAATGACTTGGACCTTGGCTGGATCGACATGCACCCCCTGTTCATCAATGATGTATCCCAGATACTGAACCTCGGTCATGCCAAAAGTGCATTTCTCCAAATTGGCACATAGCTTGTGTTGCCGCAGTGTTTGGAGAACCTGTCGGATGTGGTGGAGGTGCTCTTCCCAACTCTGGCTGAAGATCAGAATGTCATCCAAGTATACTACTACAAAGGAGTTGGTGAATGGCCGCAAGATGTCATCCATTAGCCTCATAAAGGTTGCAGGAGCATTCGTCAATCCGAAAGGCATGACCAACCATTCGAAGAGGCCCTCCTTGGATTTGAAGGCAGTCTTCCACACATCTGAGGGTTCGATTGGTACCTGGTGATATCCTGACTTCAGATCGATCTTGCTGAAATATTTCGCCCCCTTTAGTTGGTCTAGGAGGTCATCAATCCGTGGGATCGGGTACCTATTACGGACAGTGATCTTGTTCAGCGCCCGATAGTCAATACAGAGTCTCCACGTCCCATCCTTCTTCTGTACCAACACGATCGGGCTCCCACAGGGCGATGAACTCGGACGGATGTGACCTTTCTGCAGGAGCTCCTGAATCTGCCTCTTGATTTCATCGTTCTCCAGAACGGAGCGCCGATAAATTGGTCCATTGGGTAGCGGTGCACCTGGGGTCAGATCGATGGAGTGCTTGACTTGACAGTGCAGAGGAACCCCTGCCGGGGAGGTGAAGATGTCCTCGTACTCCTCCACAATCTTGTCCATCTGTAGTTGTCGTGCAGAGGGGCCCCGTTTGGAGGCCGCGGCCACTGTCTTCTTCTTTCCTTGAGGGCGTATCATCAGGAAAACAAATTTCCTGGTTTTGGAAATGATCTTACTGCATTGTTTTGCAGTAATCAAAGAGAGGGCGGCAGGTGGTGCTACCTCTGGTATCCTGAACAACTTATTTCCCAATGTAATAATAACTGCACGGGGCCTCGATTCATACACAGCATGTCGCTTCCACAAGTATGGTTGTCCTAGTAATACATCACAAACTTCAAGGGGAGCAATGTCACACAATACCTCATCCGTGAAGGGCTTGATGTTGTATGGAAGGCGACACTGCTGGCTCACGCGAAGATCTCGTCCTTGGTGAAGCCACCCAATGGTGTATGGTTGTGGATGTGATGTGGTCGGTAAGCCCAACCGCTTCACGACCTCTGCCGAAATGAGGTTCTTTTGACTCCCGCTATCAACAATGAACTGTATCGGGGAGCCCTTTACCCACATCTGGGAGTGGAAGAGACGCTCCTCCTCCTCTGGATCTTCGGGTTCATTTTTCTGGATCTTTGCGGTAGCAACAGTGGCGCTGGGGTCCGCATCAATGATCTGCTTCCCTTTTTCATACCCCTTATCGGGTTCTGACTCCGTGTCGGAACATGCATCTGATTCTGAAACCTTTAGCTCAGCCACCAGTGACTGCTTGGCCCGACACTCACTTGTGTTGTGAGTGGAGCTCTTATGGAACTCGCACCATTTTCCAGTGTCCTTTCTCGGCTTCGCGGCGCTGTTCTTTGCTTGCAGCTTCGGCTGGTTGTCTTGGCTGTCCCGCCTTGGATTTGTCCTTTGTTCTGTGGTTTAGGGGCACCTTTCCCCTGCTTTGGATTCGCAGATCCAAAGTCTCGCTTCTTTTGTTTAAACTTCTGCTCGACCTTGACGGCATACCGGTATGCTGCGCCGAGCGAGGGGATGTTTAGGAATTGTATTTCTTCCTGGATGTACTTGTGCAGGCAGCCACGGTATTTGAGTATCAAATGTTGCTCCGAATCCTTGATACCCAACTTTGTGCGAAGGGTATGGAAAAGATTGGTGAACTCCGGCACGTCTTGGTCCCTTCCCTGCCGCAGCGTGGTCCACTTTATGTATTCATCCTCATAGCTCCCGACAGGGTAGTACTGCTCCTTGATAGCATCCCGGAACGAATCCCAGGTGGGTGCGGCTGAAAATAGTGAGCCAGTACTTTCATCCTTCTGCTCGCAGTAGGTTTCCCACCAGTCCTTGACGTGGGGGGCTGCTTTGAGGAGAGCAAAAACAATCTTTTCCCGACTCGAAAATTCATGAACAGAAAAATAACCCTCTAGCAGATTTAACCATTTATCTACGGCATCTGCGTCTATCTGACCTTCGAATATGGGGATTTCAAAATTAACTTGTACCTTAAAGGGTGTGGCGTTTCCAGAGTAGCTGCTGGAAGCCGATGCGTTGCTTCTCGGTAGCCGCTGAAGGATCTGGGCAAAACTGTCCATCATCGCGTTCCGTTGTCGCTCGAGGGCTTCTTCGAGCAAGATTTTGATGGGATCTCCTGCCCCCTCGTCTTTCTTCTCGTCCGCCATGGGAGGCCGTCGGGATTTGCGAGGCTGGTCTTGCAAAGGTTCAACCAGTTCAAGCCCTAACTCCTTATATCCCGACCTTGTTGGGGACATGCAAAGAAAAACAGAGAAAAAGCAGACCGCTCTGATACCACTGATCCGGATTTAAACAGGAACGCAACAAATTACAGAGATAACCATATACACAAAGATGCAGCGGAAATAATACTTCATTTCATTAATGGAAAATACTCAAATATGCTTACAACAGAAATGGAAATAAACTAGCTAGGGCGATGGTAGCTTATCTCTGAGAAGAGATGTGATGGCTACATGCCTCTGAACTGTCTTACAATGAGGCTCGAGGCCTATTTATTGTTGAGAAACAATAGAAAACCCTTCACATTCCAAAACCTAACCCTAGAAGATGAAACGCCAAATTGTGGGCCCCGTTTTTGGGTAAGTTGGTACATCAACTTCCCGGGGTCGCGAATTGGTCATACTATCTCCGTTTGACGTGCATGATAGCCCGTTGGAAAGATCTCTCCGAGGACTATGACGGAAAAGACGATTTTTATCAAAAAAATCGCTGGCGGTAGATTTCCCAAAAAACGTCGTTTAGGGCCTCAAAACGGCTCCGGAAGTTCAGGACCCGAAAAACTGCTAAAAATAGTAAGTTGTGCTACAATTAAGGAAACTGAAAATGCTGAGAAAGACAATGGTGGGGGTCCAGGTGGACTTGGCAGGTGGCCACCAATATCCACCTGGATCATTCCTCCCCCCTTAGGAAGCAATGGTCCCCATTGCGTTGAGATCCTCCATGAGATGAGGAAACTTCTGCTGAACTTGTTCCCTGGTGAGCCACTTGCCCTGCTGAAGGAGTTGGCCTGCTTTGACAACTCGATACAGTTGGATATTCTGTTGGCGAGTGTTCTTGATCTGTGTGTCCATGATCCGATCAGTTGCAGCTTGTTCCATGCAATCTGGATTTAATTCTGTGGGTTTGAGCTGTTCTGCAATGTCGGATGTGTCTAGCAATGGTGGAAAGTATGGCCGAAGGCGGTCCACATTGAACACTGGGTGCAGGCCAAGGAATGGGGGAATGCTGAGCTCAAATGCATTGTCTCCCATAGCCTTAGTAATGGTGTAAGGACCATATCGGAGTGGTCTCAATTTCCGATAGGCTCCAGTAAGGCGTTCCTTTTGCAAATGCAACCAGACTTTGTCGCCCACCTGAAACTTGTGTGGCACCCGATGTTGATCATGTCGCTGCTTGTACTTGGCATTTGATTTCTCAAGAATGTCATGGACCTGCTGGCGAATATGTTGGATGCGCTCAATGAAGCTGGTGGCCTTATCTGTTTCGGACTGGACATGAGCTGAATTCATGTGAGTAGCTGCAAGTGGCATGGCCACATCAATGGGGCATAGTGGCTGGAATCCCAAACCCACCTGAAAAGGGCTATGGCCAGTGGAGCTGTGAAGAGCTCGGTTGTAGCTGTGCTGAACATAGGGGAGGCTCTCGTCCCATGTGCGTGGATGCTTTGAGTTATACATGCGCAGAATGTGCACAATCATCCTATTGACAACCTCTGTCTGGCCATCAGTTTGAGGATGGAAGGCTGTGGACTTCGTGAGTTTGGTGTCCAGCATTGACCAGAGACTGGACCAAAATGTGCTGAGAAACCGACTGTCCCGATCTGAGATGATAGACTGTGGGATCCCAAAGTGCACCCACACTCGTTCAAAGAAGAGTTTAGCAGTGGCTTCTGCTGTGATATTCTTCTTGCAGGCCATCATAATGGCCATCTTTGAGAACCTGTCGACGACCACAAAAACACAGTCATTTCCATGCTTAGTGGAAGGAAGGCCTGACATGTAATCCATGGAGATGGATTCCCAAGGTCGACTAGGGGTAGGCAACGGGGTATAGAGGCCTTGCTTCTTAATGGTCGGTTTGGCAATGGCACAGGCAGTACATGATCGGATGTACTTCCCAACATCCTGTCGAAGATTCGGCCAATAGAAATAATTTTGCAGTACTGCCACTGTTTTCTCGACCCCGAAATGCCCAGCAGCCCGACTGTAGTGTGCTTCCCAAATCATCTTGGCACGCTCGCTTGAAGGAACACAAAGGTGACCGAGGTGGCATAATAGGGCATCCTGGAGGTGAAAATCTGCAACCTGCCGACCCTCCAAGAGTGTCTGGTATGTGTGGCCGAATTCTGGGTCGCTTTTGTAGAGAAGTGGCCAATCAGAAGTCTCGTGCCCGCAAGAGTTGAGCACGGTGGTTAGCGCCATGATCGGTGGTCGACTGAGGCAATCTGCAACATTATTGGTGCTGCCCTTTTTATACTTGATATTCAAGTGAAACTGTTGCAGGTATGTAGACCACTTCTGATGGCGATCATTCTGCAATTTCCCTTGGGTCTGTATGAACTGCAGAGGTCGGTGGTCTGTGTGGATGACCGTTTCCTTCCCCAAAATGTAATGCTTCCATTGTCGGCAGGCCTGTACAATGGAATACATCTCTTTATCATAAGTGGGGTACTTCCGGACTGTGTCTGAAAGTGTTTCACTGTGATATGCCACTGGATGTCCATGTTGAGTAAGGACTGCCCCAATAGCATAGTCAGAGGCATCTGTCTCGACCTCAAATGGTTGTTGTAAATCTGGTAACGCGAGCACTGGTGCCGTGCAGAGGCGATCCTTCAACTCCCTGAATGCCTTCTGTTGAGATTCAGACCAAAAGAATTTTGCTTTCGCCCCGCCCTTGGTGACTTGACTCAAGGGCCAAGAAATATGAGAAAACCCCAACACAAACCTGCGGTAGAAGTTGGCAAGACCTAGAAAGCTGCGGAGCTCTGTTAGAGTGGTTGGAGAGGGCCAATCCCGAATGACTTGGACCTTGGCTGGATCGACATGCACCCCCTGTTCATCAATGATGTATCCCAGATACTGAACCTCGGTCATGCCAAAAGTGCATTTCTCCAAATTGGCACATAGCTTGTGTTGCCGCAGTGTTTGGAGAACCTGTCGGATGTGGTGGAGGTGCTCTTCCCAACTCTGGCTGAAGATCAGAATGTCATCCAAGTATACTACTACAAAGGAGTTGGTGAATGGCCGCAAGATGTCATCCATTAGCCTCATAAAGGTTGCAGGAGCATTCGTCAATCCGAAAGGCATGACCAACCATTCGAAGAGGCCCTCCTTGGATTTGAAGGCAGTCTTCCACACATCTGAGGGTTCGATTGGTACCTGGTGATATCCTGACTTCAGATCGATCTTGCTGAAATATTTCGCCCCCTTTAGTTGGTCTAGGAGGTCATCAATCCGCGGGATCGGGTACCTATTACGGACAGTGATCTTGTTCAGCGCCCGATAGTCAATACAGAGTCTCCACGTCCCATCCTTCTTCTGTACCAACACGATCGGGCTCCCACAGGGCGATGAACTCGGACGGATGTGACCTTTCTGCAGGAGCTCCTGAATCTGCCTCTTGATTTCATCGTTCTCCAGAACGGAGCGCCGATAAATTGGTCCATTGGGTAGCGGCGCACCTGGGGTCAGATCGATGGAGTGCTTGACTTGACAGTGCAGAGGAACCCCTGCCGGGGAGGTGAAGATGTCCTCGTACTCCTCCACAATCTTGTCCATCTGTAGTTGTCGTGCAGAGGGGCCCCGTTTGGAGGCCGCGGCCACTGTCTTCTTCTTTCCTTGAGGGCGTATCATCAGGAAAACAAATTTCCTGGTTTTGGAAATGATCTTACTGCATTGTTTTGCAGTAATCAAAGAGATGGCGGCAGGTGGTGCTACCTCTGGTATCCTGAACAACTTATTTCCCAATGTAATAATAACAGCACGGGGCCTTGATTCATACACAGCATGTCGCTTCCACAAGTATGGTTGTCCTAGTAATACATCACAAACTTCAAGGGGAGCAATGTCACACAATACCTCATCCGTGAAGGGCTTGATGTTGTATGGAAGGCGACACTGCTGGCTCACGCGAAGATCTCGTCCTTGGTGAAGCCACCCAATGGTGTATGGTTGTGGATGTGCTGTGGTCGGTAAGCCCAACCGCTTCACGACCTCTGCCGAAATGAGGTTCTTTTGACTCCCGCTATCAACAATGAACTGTATCGGGGAGCCCTTTACCCACATCTGGGAGTGGAAGAGACGCTCCTCCTCCTCTGGATCTTCGGGTTCATTTTTCTGGATCTTTGCGGTAGCAACAGTGGCGCTGGGATCCGCATCAATGATCTGCTTCCCTTTTTCATACCCCTTATCGGGTTCTGACTCAGAGTCGGAACATGCATCTGATTCTGAAACCTTTAGCTCAGCCACCAGTGACTGCTTGGCCCGACACTCACTTGTGTTGTGAGTGGAGCTCTTATGGAACTCGCACCATTTTCCAGTGTCCTTTCTCGGCTTCGCGGCGCTGTTCTTTGCTTGCAGCTTCGGCTGGTTGTCTTGGGCTGTCCCGCCTTGGCTTTGTCCTTTGTTCTGTGGTTTAGGGGCACCTTTCCCCTGCTTTGGATTCGCAGATCCAAAGTCTCGCTTCTTTTGTTTAAACTTCTGCTCGACCTTGACGGCATACCGGTATGCTGCGCCGAGCGAGGGGATGTTTAGGAATTGTATTTCTTCCTGGATGTACTTGTGCAGGCAGCCACGGTATTTGAGTATCAAATGTTGCTCCGAATCCTTGATACCCAACTTTGTGCGAAGGGTATGGAAAAGATTGGTGAACTCCGGCACGTCTTGGTCCCTTCCCTGCCGCAGCGTGGTCCACTTTATGTATTCATCCTCATAGCTCCCGACAGGGTAGTACTGCTCCTTGATGGCATCCCGGAACGAATCCCAGGTGGGTGCGGCTGAAAATAGTGAGCCAGTACTTTCATCCTTCTGCTCGCAGTAGGTTTCCCACCAGTCCTTGACGTGGGGGGCTGCTTTGAGGAGAGCAAAAACAATCTTTTCCCGACTCGAAAATTCATGAACAGAAAAATAACCCTCTAGCAGATTTAACCATTTATCTACGGCATCTGCGTCTATCTGACCCTCGAATATGGGGATTTCAAAATTAACTTGTACCTTAAAGGGTGTGGCGTTTCCAGAGTAGCTGCTGGAAGCCGATGCGTTGCTTCTCGGTAGCCGCTGAAGGATCTGGGCAAAACTGTCCATCATCGCGTTCCGTTGTCGCTCGAGGGCTTCTTCGAGCAAGATTTTGATGGGATCTCCTGCCCCCTCGTCTTTCTTCTCGTCCGCCATGGGAGGCCGTCGGGATTTGCGAGGCTGGTCTTGCAAAGGTTCAACCAGTTCAAGCCCTAACTCCTTATATCCCGACCTTGTTGGGGACATGCAAAGAAAAACAGAGAAAAAGCAGACCGCTCTGATACCACTGATCCGGATTTAAACAGGAACGCAACAAATTACAGAGATAACCATATACACAAAGATGCAGCGGAAATAATACTTCATTTCATTAATGGAAAATACTGAAATATGCTTACAACAGAAATGGAAATAAACTAGCTAGGGCGATGGTAGCTTATCTCTGAGAAGAGATGTGATGGCTACATGCCTCTGAACTGTCTTACAATGAGGCTCGAAGGCCTATTTATTGTTGAGAAACAATGGAAAACCCTTCACATTCCAAAACCTAACCCTAGAAGATGAAACGCCAAATTGTGGGCCCCGTTTTTGGGTAAGTTGGTACATCAACTTCCCGGGGTCGTAACTTTGGCATACTATCTCCGTTTGACGTGCATGATAGCTCGTTAGAAAGATCTATCCGAGGACTATGACGGAAAAGACGATTTTTATCAAAAAAATCGCTGGCGGTAGATTTCCCAAAAAACGTCGTTTAGGGCCTCAAAACGGCTCCGGAAGTTCAGGACCCGAAAAACTGCTAAAAATAGTAAGTTGTGCTACAATTAAGGAAACTGAAAATGCTGAGAAAGACAATGGTGGGGGTCCAGGTGGACTTGGCAGGTGGCCACCAATATCCACCTGGATCATTCCTCCCCCCTTAGGAAGCAATGGTCCCCATTGCGTTGAGCTCCTCCATGAGATGAGGAAACTTCTGCTGAACTTGTTCCCTGGTGAGCCACTTGCCCTGCTGAAGGAGTTGGCCTGCTTTGACAACTCGATACAGTTGGATATTCTGTTGGCGAGTGTTCTTGATCTGTGTGTCCATGATCCGATCAGTTGCAGCTTGTTCCATGCAATCTGGATTTAATTCTGTGGGTTTGAGCTGTTCTGCAATGTCGGATGTGTCTAGCAATGGTGGAAAGTATGGCCGAAGGCGGTCCACATTGAACACTGGGTGCAGGCCAAGGAATGGGGGAATGCTGAGCTCAAATGCATTGTCTCCCATAGCCTTAGTAATGGTGTAAGGACCATATCGGAGTGGTCTCAATTTCCGATAGGCTCCAGTAAGGCGTTCCTTTTGCAAATGCAACCAGACTTTGTCGCCCACCTGAAACTTGTGTGGCACCCGATGTTGATCATGTCGCTGCTTGTACTTGGCATTTGATTTCTCAAGAATGTCATGGACCTGCTGGCGAATATGTTGGATGCGCTCAATGAAGCTGGTGGCCTTATCTGTTTCGGACTGGACATGAGCTGAATTCATGTGAGTAGCTGCAAGTGGCATGGCCACATCAATGGGGCATAGTGGCTGGAATCCCAAACCCACCTGAAAAGGGCTATGGCCAGTGGAGCTGTGAAGAGCTCGGTTGTAGCTGTGCTGAACATAGGGGAGGCTCTCGTCCCATGTGCGTGGATGCTTTGAGTTATACATGCGCAGAATGTGCACAATCATCCTATTGACAACCTCTGTCTGGCCATCAGTTTGAGGATGGAAGGCTGTGGACTTCGTGAGTTTGGTGTCCAGCATTGACCAGAGACTGGACCAAAATGTGCTGAGAAACCGACTGTCCCGATCTGAGATGATAGACTGTGGGATCCCAAAGTGCACCCACACTCGTTCAAAGAAGAGTTTAGCAGTGGCTTCTGCTGTGATATTCTTCTTGCAGGCCATCATAATGGCCATCTTTGAGAACCTGTCGACGACCACAAAAACACAGTCATTTCCATGCTTAGTGGAAGGAAGGCCTGACATGTAATCCATGGAGATGGATTCCCAAGGTCGACTAGGGGTAGGCAACGGGGTATAGAGGCCTTGCTTCTTAATGGTCGGTTTGGCAATGGCACAGGCAGTACATGATCGGATGTACTTCCCAACATCCTGTCGAAGATTCGGCCAATAGAAATAATTTTGCAGTACTGCCACTGTTTTCTCGACCCCGAAATGCCCAGCAGCCCGACTGTAGTGTGCTTCCCAAATCATCTTGGCACGCTCGCTTGAAGGAACACAAAGGTGACCGAGGTGGCATAATAGGGCATCCTGGAGGTGAAAATCTGCAACCTGCCGACCCTCCAAGAGTGTCTGGTATGTGTGGCCGAATTCTGGGTCGCTTTTGTAGAGAAGTGGCCAATCAGAAGTCTCGTGCCCGCAAGAGTTGAGCACGGTGGTTAGCGCCATGATCGGTGGTCGACTGAGGCAATCTGCAACATTATTGGTGCTGCCCTTTTTATACTTGATATTCAAGTGAAACTGTTGCAGGTATGTAGACCACTTCTGATGGCGATCATTCTGCAATTTCCCTTGGGTCTGTATGAACTGCAGAGGTCGGTGGTCTGTGTGGATGACCGTTTCCTTCCCCAAAATGTAATGCTTCCATTGTCGGCAGGCCTGTACAATGGAATACATCTCTTTATCATAAGTGGGGTACTTCCGGACTGTGTCTGAAAGTGTTTCACTGTGATATGCCACTGGATGTCCATGTTGAGTAAGGACTGCCCCAATAGCATAGTCAGAGGCATCTGTCTCGACCTCAAATGGTTGTTGTAAATCTGGTAACGCGAGCACTGGTGCCGTGCAGAGGCGATCCTTCAACTCCCTGAATGCCTTCTGTTGAGATTCAGACCAAAAGAATTTTGCTTTCGCCCCGCCCTTGGTGACTTGACTCAAGGGCCAAGAAATATGAGAAAACCCCAACACAAACCTGCGGTAGAAGTTGGCAAGACCTAGAAAGCTGCGGAGCTCTGTTAGAGTGGTTGGAGAGGGCCAATCCCGAATGACTTGGACCTTGGCTGGATCGACATGCACCCCCTGTTCATCAATGATGTATCCCAGATACTGAACCTCGGTCATGCCAAAAGTGCATTTCTCCAAATTGGCACATAGCTTGTGTTGCCGCAGTGTTTGGAGAACCTGTCGGATGTGGTGGAGGTGCTCTTCCCAACTCTGGCTGAAGATCAGAATGTCATCCAAGTATACTACTACAAAGGAGTTGGTGAATGGCCGCAAGATGTCATCCATTAGCCTCATAAAGGTTGCAGGAGCATTCGTCAATCCGAAAGGCATGACCAACCATTCGAAGAGGCCCTCCTTGGATTTGAAGGCAGTCTTCCACACATCTGAGGGTTCGATTGGTACCTGGTGATATCCTGACTTCAGATCGATCTTGCTGAAATATTTCGCCCCCTTTAGTTGGTCTAGGAGGTCATCAATCCGTGGGATCGGGTACCTATTACGGACAGTGATCTTGTTCAGCGCCCGATAGTCAATACAGAGTCTCCACGTCCCATCCTTCTTCTGTACCAACACGATCGGGCTCCCACAAGGCGATGAACTCGGACGGATGTGACCTTTCTGCAGGAGCTCCTGAATCTGCCTCTTGATTTCATCGTTCTCCAGAACGGAGCGCCGATAAATTGGTCCATTGGGTAGCGGTGCACCTGGGGTCAGATCGATGGAGTGCTTGACTTGACAGTGCAGAGGAACCCCTGCCGGGGAGGTGAAGATGTCCTCGTACTCCTCCACAATCTTGTCCATCTGTAGTTGTCGTGCAGAGGGGCCCCGTTTGGAGGCCGCGGCCACTGTCTTCTTCTTTCCTTGAGGGCGTATCATCAGGAAAACAAATTTCCTGGTTTTGGAAATGATCTTACTGCATTGTTTTGCAGTAATCAAAGAGATGGCGGCAGGTGGTGCTACCTCTGGTATCCTGAACAACTTATTTCCCAATGTAATAATAACTGCACGGGGCCTTGATTCATACACAGCATGTCGCTTCCACAAGTATGGTTGTCCTAGTAATACATCACAAACTTCAAGGGGAGCAATGTCACACAATACCTCATCCGTGAAGGGCTTGATGTTGTATGGAAGGCGACACTGCTGGCTCACGCGAAGATCTCGTCCTTGGTGAAGCCACCCAATGGTGTATGGTTGTGGATGTGATGTGGTCGGTAAGCCCAACCGCTTCACGACCTCTGCCGAAATGAGGTTCTTTTGACTCCCGCTATCAACAATGAACTGTATCGGGGAGCCCTTTACCCACATCTGGGAGTGGAAGAGACGCTCCTCCTCCTCTGGATCTTCGGGTTCATTTTTCTGGATCTTTGCGGTAGCAACAGTGGCGTTGGGGTCCGCATCAATGATCTGCTTCCCTTTTTCATACCCCTTATCGGGTTCTGACTCAGTGTCGGAACATGCATCTGATTCTGAAACCTTTAGCTCAGCCACCAGTGACTGCTTGGCCCGACACTCACTTGTGTTGTGAGTGGAGCTCTTATGGAACTCGCACCATTTTCCAGTGTCCTTTCTCGGCTTCGCGGCGCTGTTCTTTGCTTGCAGCTTCGGCTGGTTGTCTTGGCTTGTCCCGCCTTGGATTTGTCCTTTGTTCTGTGGTTTAGGGGCACCTTTCCCCTGCTTTGGATTCGCAGATCCAAAGTCTCGCTTCTTTTGTTTAAACTTCTGCTCGACCTTGACGGCATACCGGTATGCTGCGCCGAGCGAGGGGATGTTTAGGAATTGTATTTCTTCCTGGATGTACTTGTGTAGGCAGCCACGGTATTTGAGTATCAAATGTTGCTCCGAATCCTTGATACCCAACTTTGTGCGAAGGGTATGGAAAAGATTGGTGAACTCCGGCACGTCTTGGTCCCTTCCCTGCCGCAGCGTGGTCCACTTTATGTATTCATCCTCATAGCTCCCGACAGGGTAGTACTGCTCCTTGATAGCATCCTGGAACGAATCCCAGGTGGGTGCGGCTGAAAATAGTGAGCCAGTACTTTCATCCTTCTGCTCGCAGTAGGTTTCCCACCAGTCCTTGACGTGGGGGGCTGCTTTGAGGAGAGCAAAAACAATCTTTTCCCGACTCGAAAATTCATGAACAGAAAAATAACCCTCTAGCAGATTTAACCATTTATCTACGGCATCTGCGTCTATCTGACCTTCGAATATGGGGATTTCAAAATTAACTTGTACCTTAAAGGGTGTGGCGTTTCCAGAGTAGCTGCTGGAAGCCGATGCGTTGCTTCTCGGTAGCCGCTGAAGGATCTGGGCAAAACTGTCCATCATCGCGTTCCGTTGTCGCTCGAGGGCTTCTTCGAGCAAGATTTGGATGGGATCTCCTGCCCCCTCGTCTTTCTTCTCGTCCGCCATGGGAGGCCGTCGGGATTTGCGAGGCTGGTCTTGCAAAGGTTCAACCAGTTCAAGCCCTAACTCCTTATATCCCGACCTTGTTGGGGACATGCAAAGAAAAACAGAGAAAAAGCAGACCGCTCTGATACCACTGATCCGGATTTAAACAGGAACGCAACAAATTACAGAGATAACCATATACACAAAGATGCAGCGGAAATAATACTTCATTTCATTAATGGAAAATACTCAAATATGCTTACAACAGAAATGGAAATAAACTAGCTAGGGCGATGGTAGCTTATCTCTGAGAAGAGATGTGATGGCTACATGCCTCTGAACTGTCTTACAATGAGGCTCGGAGGCCTATTTATTATTGAGAAACAATAGAAAACCCTTCACATTCCAAAACCTAACCCTAGAAGATGAAACGCCAAATTGTGGGCCCCGTTTTTGGGTAAGTTGGTACATCAACTTCCCGGGGTCGCGAATTGGTCATACTATCTCCGTTTGACGTGCATGATAGCCCGTTGGAAAGATCTCTCCGAGGACTATGACGGAAAAGACGATTTTTATCAAAAAAATCGCTGGCGGTAGATTTCCCAAAAAACGTCGTTTAGGGCCTCAAAACGGCTCCGGAAGTTCAGGACCCGAAAAACTGCTAAAAATAGTAAGTTGTGCTACAATTAAGGAAACTGAAAATGCTGAGAAAGACAATGGTGGGGGTCCAGGTGGACTTGGCAGGTGGCCACCAATATCCACCTGGATCATTCACATTCCCTTCTTCCTGACCATCCACATGAAATTCCTTTCTACAGCTAGTATCATGCATAAGAGCATCATAATAGCTAGATTCCTGTCCTCCTAACACCAACCTTGACATTTTATGGTGTGAGAGCCCTTCTAAATTCTTTTTAAGAGCATCATAATAGCTAGATTCTTGTCCTCCTAACGGAAAACCTGAAATATCTACAACCAGTTTGGCCAGCTAGACCTAATGTATCATGTACACACTACATGGTGGAAGGACATGTTGCGACAAAATGCCCGAGGTTGAGAGGCATCAACAATTCAGGGGGATTGTAGGACAATCAGGAACCACGCCAACAGTAGGAGTTGCGGCAGTAGGAGCGCAAGGAGCTTTCCCATGACAGAATACACAAGAATACTATGAAATCTGTAGGACTTACGGACATTTACCATGGGTATGTGAAATACGACAAAAGTACTCCAATGTTCCAAATAACATCCTTTTCTCATATTACAATGAGGGAGTATATATAACCCAGGGTGACTCTTTGACTACCCTCATGACTGTTTGACTTCCTAAGACTTTCAACTTACATGACTCTTTACAATACATTTTGAATATAATATACATGATCCACACTATTTATGTGGCATATGACCACTCATGACATGACATGACACTGGTGACATGGACTACTTGATGATGTGGCAATGTTAAGCCAATGTTGCTGCTGAGAGTTGAGTGCCTTCATGAAGAAGCTTTCTTTTTCACCTTCACATGCCTTAGTGATAAGGAGTCTTCAATGATCTTAAGTCTTGGATAGTGGTTGCAAACTAGTGTCCTTTTTCTTTCTCCTGATTGATTAGCTTGCAAGTTCAACTGCAAGAGTGTCTTTGAGCATGCTTCCCTCCTTCTTCTCCTCCATCATCTTTCCATGACATGATAGGGTACCTGTTCCTGAAATTCAATCATGATGAGACAACATCAATTCGAAAATTCCTAGCCTAAGATGATGCATTCTGATCCATAAATTGTGCCCAGAACAAGTGATAGGCTGGGAAGAGGGGCTCAATTACTGCATAGTTACGTAGTTCGGACAGGCAAGGGCAAGCCTTAATTCTTGAGACTACACAGTGCACAATTTAGGTAGGGTTGAGGAACAATATTGTGCAGTTTCCATAGCTAGTGGGACATGTTGAGGGGATGGACCTTGGGAAAGCATATACAGAAGCTACACATATATAAAAGATATGCACATATATGAAATATATGCATATATCGAATTTGCAAATATACGAAAGATATGCACATATACATAAGATGCGTATATACGGAAGATACGCATATATAGGAGAGGTGTGCATGTACGGAAGATATGCGCATATACGGAAGTTGTGCATGTATGAGTATATGTGTATCTTTTGTATATGTGCAACTTCTATATATGTGCATCTACTATATATGTGCAACTTCTTGATATGCACATATATGGAAGAAGCACATAAACGAAAGTTGTGCATATACAAAAAACATGTGCATATATGAAAGATTTGCATATACGGAAGTCACACAGCTTCTTTATATGCACATCTTCTGTATCACATATCTTTCGTATATGCATATGGTACCACCCGATGCATATGTCGAAGTTATGCATATACAGAAGATATGCGCATATATAGAAACTACGTGATGCAGGTCTAACCATAGGTCATGCACTTATAAATAAACACATACCATAAAAAACTAGATTGAAACCCAATATCAAAATGCACATAAACTCTCAAATATAATTTATTAAAGACATAAAATATTTACAGGAGAACTTCTCATACTTCACTCTCACACCTACTTACACACCTCTACATACTTACATGCCTCATGGGCTCACCTAGATTTATACAAATGGATTAGAACCCAAGTAGGTTCTAGATCCTAAACTAACTCCCAAAATATCTCTCATGATCCATAAAATCTCTCATCTAATACCTTATCCCTAGATAAGTTCCAACTAATCCAAAATTCTATCAAACCTTCCAAAATACTCTCGAATCTTCTCCTATTTACAAGAATTATCATTTTCTCCTAAAACTATAGAAAAAATACATTAATTAATTAAATCCTAACTTTATAAACCAACTCCCTTAGTAAACATTTGACCTAGGTTAGATGCATCTACATCACTACGCATATACAGAAGTTGCACATATATGGAAGATATGCGCATATACAAAAGATACGCATATACAAAATATGTGTGCATGTACGGAAGATATGCACATATATGGAAGTTGTGCATATATGCATATATGTGTATCTTCCATATATGCACAACTTCCGTATATGCGTATCTTCCATATATGTGCAACTTCTGTATATGCATATCTTCTATATATGTGCAACTTCTATATATGTGCATATCTTCCATATATGTGCATCTACTATATATGCACAACTTATGCATATGTGCATCTACTATATATGTGAAACTTATGTATATCTTTCTCTCCATCATTATTTTTTTGTAGACAGACTAAGAACTGCAGCTACATATTGTTTTGGTGATGATGACCTATTGCTATCAAGTAAGGGGTAGAGAAGCTACACATAAGCACTATCAAGTCCCCATTGTACAACCAATCTTGTTGAAACAAAGCTTCTAGTGTATTATATTTCAAGGGTAAATCCTATGAAAGAATCAACATATTGTCATTGTCTTTAAACTATCTTAAAGTAAGACATTTATATGCCCTATACTTAAATATTGCATGATGCACCTAAGGCATACTTCCCTTATAATTATGCTTTGGTGTTAGAATCTTTATAAATATGGATAAACTAAATTTGGAATTATGTTTAATGGTTTAAACCTTTGAGGAAAATGTCTTATTATTTTTTTCAATTCATCCCCCCCCCCCAGTTTAGTCAAGTTTTCATCACACGTCGCTGCCTAGAATAGAATGTCACCTTCAGAATAGTAAGATAATAATGAAATGAAAGTATAAATGCAATTACTTGAATAAGAACTTGACTGGACCCCTACTAGCCATGACACACATTCGTCAAACATATCACAAATATGTAATCTACAGGTGTAAATAACATATCTGAGCATAGGGGTCTCATACTTATCTGAGATTCACTATGAGGCATTGTTTCCTTATCACTTTAGTTGCAGTTTCATCCATTAGGCCATAGATACATTGTTCATTCATATACAAGTAAAAACATGATGGGAGCCATACATAGCCACTGTCATAATACATATTCATAACCAACATAATAACAACAGAAATACCAAGGAAATAACAACCATATAATCCACATATAAACTATTATTATACTCATGAGATAACAAGGAGAAATAACCTAATATTAATGATGCAAAATCCAACCCAGTATGGGACTACCATGTTCCACCTAGCCATAGAATGATTGAGCCAAATCTCTATTCATCAATTCACCCTCGTGCCATATTCCAAGCATGAATGTGGGATCTCATAAAACACATTAATCCAAAACCACCCAAGGCTTCCAGAGGCCAAACACCTCAACCCATCAAATAGTGATTCCACCTCATGGTCGGACATCACAAAACCATCATCAGATTGGTCTCTACCCAAGCCTTCTAGGGATCTAGAGTGTTTGTTCCAACCAAGGTTTCCAGGATTAGTTACTCAACCCACAACTATTGTCGGGCTTCAGAGCATTTTTCCAAGCAAGGCTCCAGGACTAGTAACCCAACCTACAACTGTTGCCAAGCTCCAGAGCATTTGTCCAACTAAGGCTCCAGGACTAGTAACTCAACCCACCAATGGATCCAGAGTGTTTGTCCAACCAAGGCTCCAGGACTAATAAATCAACCCAAGTTGTTACAAGGCTTCCAGAGCGCTTGTTCAACCAAGGCTCCAAGACTCCGTTACAGGGCTTCTAGAGCATTTGTCCAACCAAGGATCCAGGAACTAATAACTCAACCCAGGCTAAAGGAAACATGAGAACCAAATAGAAACACAAAGGAATGAACCCACAACACCATGGTTATCAAGGAAATGGCAAGGTTAGACAAATCCGCTGTCAATTCATGTAATCCTCCATACCAATCACAGATCATAACCAACCACATGCATGTGCCATGCATGCCGAAAATAGTGAGGAAAAAATACATGCAACTCGGTACATGCAAGAAAAACCCATTGTAGATGTTGATCCTGATGTCCTCTTGTGCTTTCCTGCCCTTCCTTTTCCTTCTTTCTGCAAAACTCCAAGTGTGCTCCAAGAAGACTCTAAGTGCCCAACAATATGAGAGAGAGAGAATAGAGAGAGAGAGCTCCAAAATTACACTGACCAAGCTTGCCCACTGATCCTCAGAAGCATTTTTATCAATGAGGCCTCTATTTTCTTCATTTTCCATTATTTTCCTTCATTTTCCTCCTGACATGAAACCTGTGACTTTTCACCTTCCTTTTCTCCTAATTTTCATTATTTTCATGAATAAATGCCAAATAATGTCTCTTTTCCTTTCCAAAGCCTTTGTCATTACCTTTGCCAATTTCCTTAGTCATAATAAACCGAATGAACACCCACTAGGATGTCTTACCCACTATTCAACTTGGAATATGTGTCGCATCAAGTGTGGTCTTATATTTTTTACATGGATTTTTAACCAGGGCTCTTACACCAACAAAAAAAATAATATAAAATGTGCACATCTTGAAATATGGAAAATAGAATGCCTCAAGGTTGCTTCTTTGTCTATATACCCCTATATTTGTTTTTGTAAAGTCTCTTCCACTGATATAAGATTAAAAAATTTATTTTTAGAGAAACCCTATTTTTTAGGTACATAGTTGGGTTATTTGTTGATCTCCTTCCTCAAGCCCCTAGGGTTGCTTACACATGTTATCTCTAGGACCTTTATAAGGACTCCTTTTTTCAACATGGTTCAAGTATCATAGGGTCAATTGACTCATCGTAAGGCATCTTCATTGGCATAACTAATATATGTAATATAACTATAAGTAATATACTTGTTTCCCTTCAAGAGGATGATAACTTCCTCGGCTATGTTATAATATCCCTTGAAGTACATTACATATATATTTATAACACATCTCATGGCAAGTCCTCTCTTGCAAGAATTTGGAGTTGAATGTGTAGATCATACTAGGATGAGGATCAATATTGGAGAATTGTCATGACTCACCACTTCAACCTAGAGAACTTCATTATCTATGGCTTTGAAGTCTAGGTGAGTTATAATCCTTCTTCTTTCTATTTCCAACATTAAGATTTCTAACTCACTAGTCAAATAATTAACCCAAGTTTAATGGTTTGTTTTCATTTGTTCATTTGCTAATAAAATCTAATTTAAAACTTTTTAACTATCCTAATCACCTAGTACATGAGAATCAATATTCAAGAATTGTCATAACTCATGAGGATCAATATTCAAGAATTGTCACAACTCACCACTTCAACATAGAGGACTTCATTATCTATGGTTTTCAAGTTTAGGTGAATTATAATCCTTCTTCTCTTTCTAATTAACTAAAAAAATTGTCAATTAATTAACCGTCAGTTTGTTTTCATTTTTAATTTACTAGTAAAACCTAATAAAAAACTTTTAACTATCCTAATCACCTACAATCCTAAATTATCATTAATAATATTTTAAAATTATAATTAATCTAATAAGTTACCCTTTTATTTTTATTTTCATCATCTATTATTAGTAACTCGCATTTTTTTCATTTAACTATAACACTAAATTTAGACGTTATCTAAGGAGGCCACAATTTCACTCATATCTCAAATTTAAGGTCGGAATATAGCAATAAATTCTTCAATAAATCGGACTGTGGGAGTAATTAAAGGAGTTGTCTTTAGTGCGACATTTTGGACTCGCTGGTGTCGGAATCCGACAAAAAATTTGAGGTGAAATCTTGATTTGTGTTATCTAAACTAGTTTTTTGACTGCATATATGGATTCAACACCCTGAAAAACCCCTAGGGCACTTCAAATGTGCATGGTTACCCATTCAATAAATTCCTGCCAGATTTTAGAGAAATTAGACTGAAAAAACCCACTAGAAAAGCTTTCAAAAAGTCGCACTAAAGACAAGTTGGTAATTTTTTTTGATAGCTTTAACCCTAATTTTCAAAAAAACCTGCGGCATTTTTCAAAATCATGCTGAAATTTCTATTTTTTTCTGGAGAAAATATAACATTTTTTAACTAATACTTAAATTTATTAGTATCCCGCCATTTTTTTTTATTTAATCATCTAACTAAATTCTCTCCTCATAACATATATAATGTATAGATCTGAGATTTTTGTGATCCATGTTGTAGATAAATGTCTTTCCGAATAATCATATCATTAAGATAATCATTCCGAATAATCATATCATTAAGATAATCACGTTGAAATTTCTATTATTTTCTGGAGAAAATATAACATTTTTTAACTATTACTTAAATTTATTAATATCCCACCATTTTTTTTTATTTAATCATCTAACTAAATTCTCTCCTCATAACATATATAATGTATTAAATCTGAGACTTTTGTGATCCATATTGTAGATAAATGTCTTTCGGAATAATCACATCATTAAGATTTAGTCGACGTTTCGAACCAATCAATATAGTTAATCCTAAGATTAATAATGTATATTAATCTCTCCTCATAACATATATAATGTATTAGATCTGAGACTTTTGTGATCCATATTGTAGATAAATGTCTTTAAGAATAATCACAGCATTAAAATTTAGTCTACGTTTTGAACTAATCAATATAGTTCATCCTCAGATTAATAATGTATATTAATCATTTTATTTTTTTATATATACTTTTAAATATATTTAAAATAATTACGTTAATAGATACTACTCACATAGTGTTCATTTTTATCAATACCATTTAAGTGAATCCATACGATCTCTCACACGACGATAAAGAAATTAAAGGGTTATCCTCAAATTTGCACATCATATAAATTTGAACTCCATTAAAAATGCATGAATAAGGATTTGATTTCTAGCTTGAGAGGCGGCAGCTGAAAGATATATCATATCCCCTCTTTGATTTTTGTTACTTAATGAGTCGCCGCATAGAAAACGAAGTTGAAACTTCCTTGTTCGCGGCCCCATGTATTTTGAGGTCTGAGCTGAAAAAACGCTTGCATGCCACAGAAATTCCATGCCCATTACGCAGCCGTTACTGGATTGGTTGATAAGGCAATTTAATATATAATTTTAGTGTAATATTAGTTGATAAGGCAATTTAATATATAATTTTAGTGTAATATTAGTTGATAAGGCAATTTAATATATAATTTTAGTGTAATATTAGTTGATAAGGCAATTTAATATATAATTTTAGTGTAATATTAGTTGATAAGGTAATTTAATATATAATTTTAGTGTATCATAAGTTTTAATGGAGTTATGTTTCTTTTTCGTTTTAATTAAATTAATTAATTAAAAGATGTAATGTTAAATTAATTCTGTTTTTTTGGGCACGTAGTATTGATATGTCTTAGTATTTTAACAAAATTTATTTACAAACTAAAAATATTTATGGTGAAGGGTGAATTTCTATAATTAAAAATAATGTTTTTCTATAATCTTTGGTTTGATATATTAAGACTGTTTAATATTAATTTTAAGGTTTATATATTTTTTTGGCTTATAATATTAATCCTCGGGTTGAATACTAATTTTTTAGGTTTATAAGAAATTTGGTTTATAACATTAATCTTGGGGTTCATATTTTCGGGGTTTAATAAAGGTTTATAATATTGATCCTAGTGTTTAGTATTAATCTCTTGAGTTTATAGTCCTTTGGGTTTAAAATATTTATCCATTGAATTTATAATATTGATTCCTTAGGTTTATAATATTTATCCATTGAATTTATAATATTGGTCTCTTAGGTTTATTAATCCTAGGGTTTATAATCCCTTGGGTTTGTGATATAAATCCTAGGGTTTATTATTATTCCCTTAGGTTTATAATTTTAATCCCCTGGGTTTATTAATCCCTTGAGTTTATAATATTATTAGTCCCTTGGGTTTATTAATCCCTTTGGTTTATAATATCAATTATCCCTTGGTTTTATAATATTAATCCCTAGTATATTTTATCCAACATCACAATGTCACAAGCATCGTCGCAATACAATAAGCAATGTGACAATTATTGTCACAATAATACATTAGAATAAACTACGATTTAATATTCATGTTTATGATATTTTATTTAGAGTTTAGGGTTTATTTTGATTTATAATATTGGGTTTATGGTTTATAATCTTAACACTTAAATATTCGTATGGTTTATAATATTGAACTTTGGGTCTATAATATTAATAAATACTTGGATTTATTAATCTCTTAGGTTTATAATATTAATCCGAGGGTTTATAATATTTATCCATTTGGTTTATAATATTGATCCTTTAAGTTTATTAATCCTTTAAGTTTATAGTATTGATCCCTTGGGTTTATTAATCCCTAGGGTTTATAATATCAATAATCCATTGGGTTTATCAATCCCTTTGGTTTATAATATTAATCCCTAATATGTATAATAATATATTAGAGTTTATAATCATAGGGTTTACATTAATAATCTTTGGTTTGATATATTAATCATAGGGTTTAAAATACTAATCGTAGGGTTTAATATTAATTCTAGGGTTTATAATCCTTTTGGCTTATAATATTAATCCTCGGGTTGAATGTTAATCCCTTAGGTTTATAATCTATTGGGTTTATAATATTAATCATAGGGTTCATATTTCTAGGTTTTAATATTAATCCGAGGTTTTATAATATTGATCCTAGTGTTTAATATTAATCCATTGAGTTTATAACCACTTGGGTTTATAATATTTATCCATTGGATTTATAATATTAATCCCTTGGGTTTATTAATCCCTAGGGTTTATAAGATTAATGTTTATAATCATAACATTTATATATTAATCCCTTAAGTTTATAATCATAGGCTTCATAATATTAATCATAGGGTTTTTTATCCCTCGCGTTTATAATATTAATCCTACGGTTTATAATCCCTTGAGTTTATGATATAAATCCTAGGGTTTAATATTATTGTCTTATATTTATAATTTTAATCCCCTGGGTTTATTAATTCCTTAAGTTTATAATATTATTATTCTCTTGCACTTGGCTTTATTAATCCCTTGAGTTATAATATTATTAGTCTCTTGGGTTTATAATATTAATCCTTAATATATATAATAATATATTAAAATTTATAATCATAGGGTTTACATTAATAATCTTTGGTTTGATATATTAAACATAGGGTTTAAAATACTAATCCTAGGGTTTAATATTAATTCTAGGGTTTATAATCTTTTTGGATTATAATATTAATCCTAGGGATGAATACTAATCTCTTAGGTTTATAATCCATTGGGTTTATAATATTAATCTTAGAGTTCATATTTATAGGGTTTAATATTAATCACAGGGTTTATAATATTGATCCTAGTGTTTAATATTAATCCCTTGAGTTTATAACCTTCTGGGTTTATAATATTTATCTATTGGATTTATAATATTGATCCCTTGGGTTTATTAATCCCTAGGGTTTATAATCATAGTGTTTATATATTAATCCCTTGGGTTTATAATCTTAAGGTTTATAATCATAGGGTTCATAATATTAATCATAGGGTATTTAATCCCTTGGGTTTATGATATAAATCCTAGGGTTTAATATTATTCCCTTAAATTTATAATTTTAATCCTTTGGGTTTACTAATCCCTTGAGTTTATAATACTATTAGTCCCTTGGGTTTATTAATCCCTTTGGTTTATAATATCAATAATCCCTTAGGTTTATAATATTAATCCCTAATATGTATAATAATGTATTAGGGTTTATATTAAAAATCTTTGGTTTGATATATTAATCTTATGATTTATAATTAGCACATTTGGTTTACAATATTAATAAACCGTTGGGTTTATTAATCCCTTAGGCTTATAATATTAATCCGTAGAATTTATAATATTAATTCTTTGGATTTATAACATTTATCTATTGGGTTTATAATATTAATGATTACTTGGTTTTATAATATTAATCTCTTGGGTTTATAATATTGATCTTTTGACGATTATTGTTATGATTTGAGAATTTATTGATCTGCGGCTCGAAGACACAGGATGGCTAGGGTTTACCAATTCCCCAGCACCGCCGACACACTGCGGATCAGTGAAGGGACCGCGACAGCAGGAGGTTACCGCACAAAACCACGCGCTGGCATAACCGAATCGTGGAAGCTGTCAAGGAGCTGGCTTAGCAGCAGACCAAAAAATAAATCCCCTGTGCCAGATCGATCCCCGGGGGCATTACGATCTTCACATGGGTTCAAAACGAGCTCTGTTCACCTGTATCAGGAGCCTCTCTACGGTGCGCCGTTTGTTTTCACTGTAACACGACATGGCATGGGCGATACAGCCCACCAGCGTCCAGATCTGCAGGCAAAAACATATGGCTACCTTGATTCCCCTGATTCAGTACGGCTTAAAGACAAGGGAGAAATGTTCAAGTCGGGAACGGCTATGCAATTAAGGGCAGAACAGAATGATGCGCCAATACCACACAGTCGACCAGATCCAGCAAAACGAGGGCTCCACAGGCCTGATCTACTTTGCATGTGCGCAGATCCGGTTCAGCGAGGGCCTTACAAGACTGATCCACTCTGCACGGACGCAGATCTGGTTCAGATCTTCATCAAATCAATCGAGGGCAAACACTTTGGCATGCGAATTAGTAAGGGAATGAGCATACTTGAGTTAAAAAAGGAAATCCAGGGTCTACTTGGAACCCCAGCGCATCTTCAAAACCTCATATGCTCAGGGCACAGTTTGCAGGACTACCAAACCATCCATACTACGGCATTGCCAGAGATTCAACTATTTTTCTAAATCTAAGACTGCAGGGCGGAAGTACCGAAACCAGCTCAAAAAATACAGGTTCCTTTCGGGATGCAGTAAAAGGGAAGGAAAAAATGAAAGCAGCACCGCCATCAGAATTACCAGGACCCTACATTGTTGAACAGAAGCCAGAATCACCAACGCTACAAATATCTATGCCAGAGGTAACAAATTTACATAACGACTTATCTAATAATGCAGTAATTTGTAGATTTAATGGCTTCTGGCCAAAATCAGATGCCCTGCACCAATGGATCTTCTCAACATGGACATCTAACTGTGAAATTTACCTATGCCCTAAAGGGTTTTTCATAGTTAGATTTAACACAGAACAAGAAAGAGACAGTATAATCAATCAGGGGCCTTGGTTCTGGGGCAGTGCTGGCCTCTTCACCACCCCCTGGTTTTCTGATTTCGACGCCAATACAATGATAGTCTCAAAGATGCCAGTATGGGTAAGGCTACATGGGCTCCCTCTACATTTTTGGCATCATAGAGTATTAACAGCCATTGGGAATACCCTTGGGAAATTCCTCAAAATGGATGAAGACAGAGCTATCAGGGGAATATTTACATTCGCAAGAATATGTGTAGAAGTGGACTTGAGTGAGGGACTACCTGACCACATCACGCTGAACTTCAATAATTCTCAATGGATTCAACAACTTGACTATGAGAACACAGCGTTCCGGTGTAGGGGCTGCATGCAAACAGGGCACCTTCAATACGACTGCCCTTTTGCTCGAAAGGATCCCAGGAGAAATAAGAAACAACAAAAAAAACCCAAAGGCTGGCAGCACACTGACCCATTGGAAGAAGAAGACATAAATGTGGACCCTACAGAGAACCAGACACTCAAATGAGACAGAATCAAAATCAGGAAATAAATGCCCCAACTACTCATTTGGGGCCACACATTTCAGATCTGCAACCAGAGTTACAAATGGAAGTAAGTGGCATCAAACGAACCCATGGATCAGAGGGCTCGGAATCTGACAAAGAACTTCAATTGATCCCAATGGAAAATCAGATAGCTAATATTACATCCACACCTGACTCCGGAGGGTGGCGACGGGTGGAGAAGAAGAAGGGTAGGAAAGTTTAGGCATGCTGGAACTTATCTTTTTTCTGTCATTCTATTTCTGTTACTTCCTGTCATTACAGGAACAGTCATCTGCTAATTTGTGTTATTTCTCTGTTTGCTGCCTGTCATTACGGGAACAACCATTTGCATATGCCTCTGGCATCTACAAAATGTAATTTTATCAATATGAATAAAATTACGACTTTTTTCTACGAGAAAAAAATATTGATCTTTTGACTTTATTAATCCCTTGAGCACATAATATTAATAATCCGTTGGTTTTATTGATCCCTTCGGTTTATAATATTAAACCTAAGGGTTTATAACATTAACCCCTTGAGTTTGTAAGATTAATAATTCATTGGCTTATTAATCACTATATATTTATATTAATATATTTGTTTAAGTATTAATATTAATATTAAGATGCTCAAGCAATCTTAATATTAATATATTATGTTATAGTTAGAAATATAAAAATGATCATATTAATAAATTATTTTATAATAAAATTATATATATATATAGTTAATATTTAAGAGCAATTTTTATAATATATATTTAATAATTATTAATGTGGTTGGTAAATGCCTATAGGCCTATATCAACCACATTAGTAAATGTGGTTGTGCTAATTTTATCTTTGTGGAGTTTATAAGTAAAATGTTTTGAATCATAGAAATCTTATTGCTATGGTTGATAAGGCAATTCAATATATAATTTTAGTGTAATATTGGTTGATAAAGCAATTTAATATATAATTTTAGTGTCGTATAAACTCTAAAGTAGTAATATCTCTTTTTCCTTTTAATTAAATTAATTAATTAAAAATATAATGTGAAATGAATTATTTTTTTTGGCATATAGTATTGATATGCTGTGGTATTCTAACAAAATTTATTTACAAACTAAAAATATCCATGATGAAGTGGAGTGAATTTCTATAATTAAGAATATTGGTAAATGTTTTTCTTTAAGTGTATATATTTTTAACTTATATATCAATTTTTTTAATAATAATAATAATAGTAATAAAGAAGTTATAATTTAGTTGATTTTTATGATTTTTTGTGTCAAAGGTACTCTCTAGTCAAGTATGGTAGAGATGTATCAAAGGTACTATCTAGTCACGTATGGTAGAGATGTATTGTTTAACATTTTGATTAGGTCAAAATAAAATAAAATAAACGTCTCATGATTTAAAGAACACCATCCCATAATAACAAAAAAACAAATGTCTTAAACCAATATACCACATTTGTATATTGTGTATGTGTGTTTTTTATTAGTTTATAATTGAGAAAAGTGATAACGCAAAACAAAAATCTTAAACAGATATACCACATTTATATATTGTTTTTTTTTAATTTGTTTATGGTCGAGAAAAATGGAGAGTGGTGATATCAATCTTTGGAAAGTCTGTGCCACCTATATCTCTTCAAGTTTTTCCAATTTTTAGAGTTTTACAAATCTTTTATGATTTCTATATTAACACCAATGTCATAATTGTCTAAAACCTTTATGATAATTGTCTAAAAACTTTCCCACCCGAAATACACCTTCCGGTCACAATACAAAATAATCTCAAATAAATATATAACATTTACAACATTATTTTCAATTTATTTATAATTACACCAACTTCCATATAACTTAGTTAAAAATTTAGTACTGCTAGAGCTGCTCTCATTTGTGATATCTACTTTTGTGGTATCTTCTCTTGTAGTTTTGTGATATCATGTTAAAACATATTACGAACTTCCATATAAACCCCTGCTGCTAAAGTTGCTCTCATCTCTCTATCATCTACTACTTATCATCTCTTAAAATTTCTCTCATATGTCATTTACTTTTGTGGTTTCATTTGGTATCATCTTTTCTTTAAACTATAGCCTTGGTGCCCATGATAACTATTACTACACTACCACTTAATTGCCTAAAATATAGGAAACAGTTACCTTTCAAACCATTATAACATTTGTCTGAATTATAGCTTGAAATGATAATTTAGATTAAAGTGATAGATTTTGGGGTAGTTATTCTTTTAATATTGATTATTGATGGCATAAACCACCACACCAAGAAAATCATAGTACATGCTCTGGAGTTATGTACACTGATCAATAACACAAACAGAAGCACATTCTCAGAGTTGAAAATTAACAATTTTAGCATTTGAAAAACATATGAAAAATAGTTCTAAAACACATCCAATCATCATTATCCGAGCAGAATTTGAGAAATTTCTCACCATCTATAAATGATAATTTTGACCTTTAAAAATAGTAATTTTAACATTTGAACGAAACATAAAAATTTACTCGGAATATTCAATGGGCAATGAAAATATATATTCTCTTATTTTTTTAATATATCTAAATTTAAAAAGACTAATACGAACACACATTCCTTGATAATATCAACTGATAAAATAAATGATAAAACCAAATTATAAATCATAAAACAAAATTATAAAAGACACGGATTTGACACCGGAGTATTTTTTCACATATTTGATAACATAGTAATGCATTTCGGCCAAAATTTCAAAAATGATCAAACTCTTCAAACTAAACAAGTATTCCACTTTGATGGTTACTGCACTGTACTTATACACCCTTTCCTCTTGTTGCAACTGTAAAACTCCAAAACATACTCATAATTTCAACATCATCGGTCAGGCAAGAGCTCCAAGACCTGTTGTTGCTCCAGGCAGGATGAGCACTGTCATCAATGTCTGCATGGTGATTTCCATCTGCTGGACGGAGAGACAGTCCTCCCACGGTGACCCTGCAATCTGGGCATTGAGATGTCTGCGTTGGTCCTCCGCATTCCCCCACCACGTAGTAATGGCCATTCGGACATTGATACCAGTGCCCTCTTCCTCCCACACCTTTAGTAATAACTTCAATAACCTCTAGTTTCACTCGATTTTCCAGCCCCACTCTAATTTCGGCGGTTTTTGCATGATCAGGGTTTTTCTGCAGAATGATGTCGCAAATCGCCAAACCAGACGCAAAGTCGTTTCGAGCGGAACAAACTAATGCCCACTGAAGTAGTGCATCAATGGCCAACTCATTATCTGCTAATTTAGAATTAACATTATTGTTGCTGAAACTATATTTCAGTCTCAGCGTTGGAAGTTTTTCAAGCATGAGCACCTTGTAGGAGTTGTGCTCTATGATAAAAGAGAGATGGTGTATTGCTTGAACATGGTCTTGCAATCCACAGAGCGCACAGGCTTGGAAACTCTTGCCATCTCCTCCCCGTGATGAAGACGTCCCCTTTGTTATTCCCTTAGGGTGCCGGTTCTGCTAAGGTTGTATGCGCTTCGTCTGTTGCTGTTCTCCGAGAGTGGATACAATAGCGGGGAATAACAAAAAAATTGAGTGCTATTGCCCAGATTGAAACCGTTTAAGATCTCAATTCATTTAAAAATAAAATATGCGCGCCAATGCTGGTTTGAAATCGAAAACCGAGGTTTGAAATGGTAACGGAGTGACGGAGGAGGTGGCATTGAATGCTTGTACAAGTTGTATTAACCACATGCATGTGATGAAGTATGAATGATGGGAGTTGGATTGAGAAGCCTGAGCCGTAGAAGTTGAAGCCGAAATTTGCCGGAAATATGATGCTTATGTATGGGTATGTATCTTAATGAGAGCATTCACTAAGCCAATGATTGGCTTAGTGACTTGTTTTTAAGAGTTGTCGAAATAGGTTAAGCCATCAGATTGATTAGACCTATACTAATCAGTTAAGAAATCCTCCCTGCGCAACGCTTTTACTAGACATAAACACAGCGAGTACACAGACCCTCGGCTACCATTTTGGGCATATGCACATCAACTATCCATCCATCTTCTTTGTTTGCAATTTTCAATTATTTGTTACTGATTCAGAAGGATGGCCACCAGGGTGAATCCGCTTGACGGAGCATTTACGAAGGGGAACTGTCACCCCACACGTTGCAATTCAACCTGCTCTGACTGCAAATCCTACTGCTTGGAATAGAGATCTTTGATATAAGCATCGACATCCCCGAGCAGAGAAGTAAAATTTCTGGTTCAATTTCTCACGCCTTCGCCGCTCAGCCTCAACATGACTCAAAGGCTCTCCGCTGCCATTTGCAGGCTTCCTCCCACATTTCCGTGGCTTTCTCTCGACTGCAATAGACGTTGAATCTTTAATCTTTAATTGAGGCAGAAGGTTCTACAACAGACAACTCTGATTCAATGCTAGAGCACAGGGTTCAATGGATTAGAAGGTAAACCAATGGTCTTCTCTTTTATTTCAAACTTTATCATCTTTTTTTCACTGCCTTTTAGAACCAAATGTACGATTAGAGTATACAAGGTCTCCTGAGTTAGAGTATACATCAATGATTTGTCATGTTTAACCGCTAAATAATTTTATTCAGCCATCAGAAATGCTTTTTTTTTCTCTTGTCACTGATAACAACAACATTGCTCAATTCAACATATCAATAGGGAAGAAAACAGTACAGCAGACGGTCTTTCTAAAAAGGGACTCTTCTCTTCTTCAGAATTTTGGCATCTCGACATTGTATCTGATGATGTCCATTATCAGATATCTGATTTTGCCCTTCTAGATTTGTAAAGAATTGGCATGGCAGCCGTCCTCTCTTTGGAGTTTTTGATATCAGAATTTATCAAAGTCGAATACAGAGTCAATTGTTTTTCTGATATAAGCTTTTTGTTCTTATATACAGGGGATCATATCTCTGTTCTTGCACAACAGAGAAAAAATGTATTATTCAGATTTTATATACTTCATATAATATATATCGCTTTTTTCCTTTGAAAAAAACATTGTAGTGGAGGCCCCCAAAATGTTCTTTGTGGTGATAGAGGCCTGCAAAATTGGTACCTCTGTGATTTCCTTTAACTCCAACTCCTGTCACAGATAATAAGGCAGTGGATGCCCGCGAACTGTTCCTGGCACCTCCGTTGCTACCGAAGCTCCGTCCCAGATACGAAGGCGGTGGAAGCATGTGAACTATTATCGGCGGTGATGGCCAGGTGAAAAAGCAAAACTTACCAGTTAATCAAATTTTGGACAGATTTCATATAACGGAAGGGGAAATAAATTTCAGGCAATAGGTAAATGGGGCAACGAATCAGACAAATCTTGCTGGATGAAACTCACAATCGTCTTAAGAATTAACATCGACAGAAATTAAATTTTGGTTAATAGAGAATTAATTTATTTATTTTTGACATTTTATTTTTATATACATGTGTTGCAGGCATAGATGACAATAATCTTTTTTTTTTGTAAGCTGGGGTGGTTCTCTTTCTATTACTTATATAAAATCAGAGCAGTACATGTTGTCAAAAAATAATAACTCGCCCTCTTGGGGAAACCGAGTATTTTGCCATCTTAAGTTTTTTATGGCAGACCAAAAGTAAAAAGTCCATAGTCTAAATATCTCAGCAAGATAAACTATACAATCCTGAGAGTTCCTGATTCTACTAGTTTGCAGATAACATTTTTCTTTATCTAAAGCATTCAAAAAACTGCAATTAACTAAACTATGGAGATTCATTCTCAGGATTATACATATCTTTCCTCAATCGCCTTCGGCTCCAGGTTGCTGGTTAGCTCCTCCATCTGCGCCCCGTTGTTCTCCCTTCAGCATCTGTTGTAATTCATCCAACTTCTTTTCCTGCTTCTCTAAGGAAATGTGTATGAATCTCAGTTCCCTTCTCAATTCCGGGCTTCCCTGAGCTATTTCCACCATTTCAGTAGCAACTTGTTCAAGAGCCTTCGCTAATACCCGTTTCATAACCCAGTAAATATGGAGAGATTGTTTAAACAAAGACATCCTTCCTCTGGTATTTCCGGGATCATGCAGCAGGAATTCCCAATCCTCCCTTTCGGAGTCGGATTGGCCCTGCAGAGCTTCCTCCTCCAAATTCTGTATGATTCGCCTGACTTTTGGGTTAGTGTTATGCTGGTAGGCTCTCTCAGCCTGGCGAATCCTTTTCTCTATCGACCTTTTGGCTTTTTTTGCTGGCCCCGCTTCCTGCTCCGTCTTTTCTTCTCTGCCCCCTTCGCTTCTGCTCCGACCCCGGCCTCTCCTGCCGCCCGCGACCTTCCTGTTACCCATTCCTCCGCCACCCATTCCTCTGCCACCCGTTCCTCTGTTACCCGTTCCTCTGCCATACCGCCTGACCCGTTCAACTGGTAATGTTGGCTGATCCTCCGCCATCTGAGCGTTAACCGAGCCTCCTGTGCCTTTGCCTTTTGCTGTATAGTCTCTGTTCCTTTCCTGACGAGGTTCTTCGTCTTCCGAGTCGTCGGTAATCTCAAAGATCTCTGCCAGCCCTTCCTCTTTTGCAATCATTTTACCCTTTCTATCTCTGTTTCTTTCATCAGCTAGCGTCTGCTCTTCCGCCACCCTGGATTTCATTCTGGTTTCCATGTCGGCTCTAATTCTGTCACGAGGAATATACCACAGCGATATAGAAGCTCTCCTGTATCGCAAACTCTGCGTTGTTCTAATCTCGTCTCGCTGGGTTTCAAACAGGCTGAATTGTTGTCTTACCTTAACACTCTGAATACTTATTCTCTTTCCGATTTCGGGGTGAGTTTCTATATTGGCGCTGTACCATCGCCATTTATTGTCCCTGCTGTTACCTATCCTATCCATCCTACTTAGATTTCTTATCCTGATCTGAGGCTCTGACAAGCCGTTCGACCACCCTCTCCACTCGCACTGCTTAATTATTGTGCGGTAGTGCTGATCCGGTAATACCGTTCGCACGGGCCGCCGGGGAGATGTCCACTGCATTTTCATCATACCACTCCTCTGACTATACTTACCTACATTTATTATCTGGGACCTCTCATCCCAGTCATCAATCCAATTGATTACCCCCAGAATTCTCGTTCGTGGCTCGATCATGGTCATCATTTATTATGTTTGCCAGGTCCGCCCAATCTCTGTTGTTTTGCATCGCTGTCCATTGGTTGTCCACCAAGCTACCCTGACCATTGCAGCCCCAGTTCGCCAGGTAATCGGCCGCACGATTCCCGTTTCTTCTGACGTGGTAGAGTATTTTGTAATCCAATCATTTTAGCAGTTCCGCTATCTCCTGGACAATTCCGGCAGTTCTCCAACTGCTGGTAATTTGTTCCCAGTCTCTTCCGTTATTTAATTTTTTCATGATCTCAATCGCCATCTGCGAATCACCTACAATTTC
Source organism: Pinus tabuliformis (assembly GCA_031772625.1). Classification (NCBI taxonomy): domain Eukaryota; kingdom Viridiplantae; phylum Streptophyta; class Pinopsida; order Pinales; family Pinaceae; genus Pinus; species Pinus tabuliformis. Next base: position 317,905,020 of record CM062807.1, read on the forward strand.
CACGTTTGTATAGCCATTTCTGATTGCGATCCTTAACCCCTGATGAATCGCCCAGAGTTCGGCCTCGTTATTCGTCATCTCCCTGCCCCATTCAGCATAAATCCATCTAACCTTCTTCTGGTAATCACGGAAAATTCCTCCGAATCCGGCATTACCCGGATTCCCCTTTGATGCACCATCGAAGTTCAATTTGATAAAATTTTCCCTGGGATAACTGAATTTGTCTGAACTCTGAGTTCGCTCTCCATGCCTTTTTTCCTGCTTCTGATAAACCATTTCATAATTTAAACTTAAATTGTTTAGGATTACTCCCTCTATTGGATCAGTCTTCCAATCTTCCACCTCCCATTTCTCCGATAGGATTGTTTCTCTCATGAGATTAATCGCTCTTCTCCATACAATTTCCGGCTTCTTCACTTTGTCCTGGAAAATCCGCCGGTTCCTTTCCTTCCATATCATCCATAACACAAATCCCGCAATAAGGTCCCAAGCTCTGCGAACCACTCTACACTGGTATTTCTCCTTATGCCATTGAAAGATTATTGCCTTAATATCCCCGGGAACTAGCTCGGTTTTACAGAATATCTTTCTTGTGTCCAGCCATAATTTTCTGGTAAACATGCAATTAATAAGGAGGTGATCTCGCGTTTCCTCATCCTTTTTACAAAGACAACATCTAGAAGGACCGCTAAAACCTTTTTTTTGAATTCTGTCCCATGTTAGGATCTTATTTTTGGCTGCAAGCCATGTGAACAGGGATACTTTCGGCCACCAGTTGCTTTTCCAGATTATCATATAGATGACAATAATCTTATTAATATAGCGCTTTTTATTTTTATGTATGTGTGGCACTCAGAGATACCAATATCACCAGGCGAAAATGAATGGGAATTAATTTATTGACTTTCTAACATTTTATTTTCACTGTGTACTGCAAACATAGATAATACAAGCAAACGTTGCACAACCGTGATGCTTAGAAATGATATATTTGATATTTGAATTTTATGTTTAGATATTATCTTTCCATTATAGATAACAATATCATGAGCAGGCACAATATATTTCATAATAGTGTGGTTTATAAATGATATATTTGATATTTGAATTTTATTTATGTATATTTGTATTCTAATATTATTAGTAATATATGAGTAGAGTTATATAATATTAATATATGAGTAGAGTTATATAAATTAGTTTAGATTTATTTAAATTTTGGATTTAATTCAATTTTTTTGATTTTATTTTTGAAGTATTAATGATTGTTTCTTGGGTGAGAGATTGCATTCATGTACAATAGTTTGTTAACTGTTATTTATAATTCAATTCTTTTGATTTCATCTTTTCAAGCATTAATGATTGTTTGTTGGATGATAGATGGCATTCAAGTAAAAGTAGTTTGTTGATTGTTCTCTATAATTCAATATTTTTTATTTCATCATTTCAAGCATCAATAATTGTTTGTTGGGTTAATGTGGGTTTTTGAAATTGAATGGTTCAATTATCCATTAACTCTGAAAATGGGGTGATTTCGTATGTCATTCGGTATTGCACGTAGAAATGGAAAACGAGTCGAATGCATCAAGCATCAATGATTGTTTGTTGGGTTAATGTGGGTTTTTGAAATTGAATGGTTCAATTATCCATTAATCCTGAAAATATGGTGATTTCTTATATCATTTGGTATTGCATGTAGAAATGGAAAATGAATCTAATGCATCACCACAACCAAATCGTGGAATTGATGCTTGGAGATACTATTCTCAATTGATTTAAAATTTACAACTTTGAACCCTCCATACTGCTATCCATTGAATCTATTTTTAGTAGCATTATATCTACACCTTCATTAACAAATATCCTAGAAAAATAAACCTAATGGAATGGATGTCTATATTTATATTTGAGAAGTAAAAAAATTAGTAAAAACATAAAGTAAAATTTATCTTAGAACAATGATTACAACAAACCACGAGCATATATACCAACCAAAACTATGAGAAATTTCATTTTACAACCTATGTTAGATGAGATCCTAGAAATATCCCATGCTTTTGATATAGTTGGTTTTCATGTGAGTTGATAGTCTACATACTCTAATTGAATTGGAAAGATTGTTAGTGGAATTTTTTGATGACCTTTTGACTCTAATGCCAACCTAGATGGAAAAAACCTTTGTTTTCTATTGGATCTCTTTTGAGAGGTTATGATGATGTAATTTTTCCTTTTTGGAGATACACATTTGTTGTTAGTAAGGATACACTATTTTACGGAGTCTTAATAAGTCTTTTAGAATGATATTCAACATTTATTGTGTTGTTACTAAAGATCTATTGGAATTTAAGATTCTTAGTGTATTTATTAAAAAATCAAGCCATTGGTAAAAATTTTAGATGTACCCTCCAGTGCCTTTGACTGAATTTTAAAAATAACATCCTCTCATGATTCTTTTCAATTAACAAGTATGAAGAACAACATGTTTTATAACCATCAAAGAATGTAACAAGTGAAATAAATTACTATACATCATCTCCATTTGCATGATTTTCTTTTTTCTCTACATCCAAACTAACATGGAGTTGAAAACATCATCAAGAACAAGGAATGATCCATGTGAGGAAACTAGGGATCGGGAGGACAATGCCATAGACTGGTGATGAATTTCATCAAGAACCTAAATAAAATAACTTATTCGTTGTTGAGATAACTTTACAAAGTATATTGGATAATTCATTAAAAAAATATCATATATGATGATCGACGCTAAGTAAGGATCTAATTATATGTTTATAATAGATTTGAAAAAAAAAGAAAATCTCCTGAAGCTTCTACCAACATGATTATCCTTGAGATGCTTACCTTGGTCTCAGTTCTAAATCACGAACTCAGTGTTTCCAGGTTATATTATTGCAGCCAAAAGACAAAACAAAAAAATCTCCTGAAAATTATGTTGTCTTTGAGGTAAGCGTTGAAATAGATAAAATTCATCCAAGAGATAAAATAGAGTTAGATAAACAAACAGATGAAATTATACATATTGATTATCTCAAGGTTACTATGGAAAGGAATAGATTGTTGGTAACTAAAAAGCAAATTGAGACACAGTTAAAGCAGGAAAAAAAGGAATGTAGAGCCTACGAGATGTCTGCATTAGAATTACAACAAAGAGTTTTGGATATGGGATTTGACCCAAATAATTCAAATCTAATCCAGTCTGTAGTTAAGAAGAAAGATGCAAAAATTCAAATGTTGAAGGACAAATTGAAAATACCAGCAGGGACGCATGTATAAACTGATGAATTGAAAATTGTAATAGAAGAGAAATTATAGGTTACATGTTAATTGCCTTACAAGTTACATGTTACAGGATAATTGTTTGATGTAAGGATTATTCACTAACTGCTTGAAGAAAGTCACAGTGGTGAGTATGATTAAAATCACAGAGAAAACAAGTTACAGTTGTAGCAAATTCATAGAAGAAATAAAATTGGATGAATTATAGGGAAAGATTGAAGGAGAATGGTATAGGATAATTGTTTGATGTAAGGATTATTCACTAACTTCTTGAAGAAAGGCACAGTGGTGAGTATGATTAAAATCACAGAGAAAACAAGTTATAGTTGTAGCAAATTCACGGAAGAAATAAAATTAGATGAATTATAGGGAAAGATTGAAGGAGAATGGTTGATTATCACCTCAGAGGGCGAAAATTATGCACATGTATAACATTGGAGGGATGGTTTAACAAATCAATGGTGAGTATGATTAAAATCATTGAGAAAACAAGTTACAGTTGTAGCAAAGTCTCAGAAGAAATAAAATTGGATGAATTATAGGGAAAGATTGAAGGAGAATGGTTGATTATCCCTTAGAGGGCCAAAATTATGCACATGTATAGCATTGGAGGGATGGTTGTCAATTGCTTGACAAATATTTAAAATGAACCTTGAGTATTGAGTCAATTGTGTTTTTATTTCACAAATTTTGAATATTGCAAATCAACTATGTGGTAAAATATTTGCTGAAGTAACATGTATGCTCTTGAACACTTAGGGTTTTTTAGATTTTTTGCTCCTTTTCTATAAGTGGAAAACGAAATCTTGCAAAACACTTAGATTCCATGGTGTAGACTACAATATTGTTGGCCCATACTCATTTTAGTTTCACTTTACTCATTTTTTGTATTTTTCCCTTTTGTTTTGTATTTGAATTATACAACAAAAAAATAGAGTTATTAATGGTTTGTACACTTTCACAATGTTTCAAATTGCTGAATTGATTTTGAGTATTAATCACATCCATGATTTTTGCTCCAGATTTTGCAAGTGACACATTCACAGTTAATGATACTCTTTCCTAGGCTACTGCCTTACAGCATTTCCTTTGCAACATTTGGTGCAATTGCTAGTATAACATTTTTAAAATTAAATATAATAGTAAAAAGCTATGGGGAGATGTTGTAGTGGTGTTAATGTTTGTAAACATTTACATGTAGCTCAATTAAAAAATAATAAAAGGTTAAAAGTAATTGCCTAAAAAGAGTGCACAATATTTAGAAATGTAATGTCAATATTTTAACCTAGTCAAAATAAAATAAAATAAAATAAAATAAAATTATAAAATTAAAACTAAAAATAAAAATAATATAAAATTAATAATTAATAATCATAATTATAATTATAATTATAATAAATAATAAAACCATCCTAGATCACGGAGGAACTAACATGTGACTTGTAAAACTATAACTTAAGAGCACCTAAACCATTAAAATCTCCCCATGATAACACCACAAGCCACACCAAAGAATACCCATAGTTGGATTTGTATCCATGGGATTTTGAACTTTAAATCGTTTTTGGGCAAAGAAATTCAACAAAATTCTCTGGCGGCCATAACTCTACACCCCAAGGCCAAGAATTAACTTAAGATTTATATTCATATTATAATTATCTATTTTAAATAAAGGAAAATATTTTTTTCACGAACTATACAATTTAAAGTGAGATTGTAATTTTTTGTTATTCATAATATAATTTCGAATTCATAAACGAATTTAGCTCCCTGCAAATCTTTGGGACACTCCAATTCTATATATGAAAATCTACAGAAGAAAATAAGAGATGAAAAAGATATGTAGAGGCTCAAAACAAGAAGTTTGTGGTTAAAAATTGGAAATAAATGAGGGAACATAGAAATAGGGTCAATTAAATCTAAATGACTTTCCACCCCACCCAAAAAAAAAACATTTATATTCTTTTGAAATCTATACAGAGAAGGAAGAGAGATGGAGCCATACTGGAATCAAAATTCTTGGGGAAAAGAGTTGGGTAGAAAGAAGAAATATCAAGAAATATTACATTGAGGAATTCAACCCTACATGTGACCTACAACAATGATCTACAGCAAAAAGAGTTCATTGGAGTTAGCATTTAATGGAGGGAAAATGTTTTATTGCTCAATTAAGGACCAACTCACATCAACTTCGGTGTGAAACACGATGCTGGAAAAGGAAGGTTTTTATTGCTCAATTAAGGACCAAATCACATCAACTTCGGTGTGAAACAGGACGGTGAAAAGGCCTAAAGAATCTTGGGAAGAACAGGTGTGTACATTTTTCACGTCTGGAATCGGAAAAACATTTCATTTTGGAATGTGGTTATGAGAACATGTTAGCATCAGTTTCTTGGCATTGAGGTTTTTATTGCTCAATTAAAGACCAAATCACATCAACGACATTTCATTTTGGAATGTGGTTATGAGAACATGTTAGCATCAGTTTCTTGGCATTGAGGTTTTTATTGCTCAATTAAGGACCAAATCACATCAACTTCGTTGTGAAACGAATAGTGGAAAAGGCCTAAAGAAGCTTGGGAAGAACAAGTGTGTACATTTTTCATGTCTGGAATCGGAAAACCATTTCATTTTGGAATGTGATGCATTCAAATACATCAAAGAAAGTTATGAGAACATGTTAGCATCAGTTTCTTGGCATTGTCTTTTTAGTGAGGGGATTGTTGGAAGGTTGGGCCAGCTCATCATCAATTTGAATAGGAAAAGGATTGAATCGCAAAAAGCTAAAAACATGGAACTAATGGTCTCATAGACAATTTTTAGTCTCATGGACCTTAAAATATCATTTCATTTCATTTATCACTCATGATGTCAACGCCAAATAAATGAAAGATGCATCTTACCATTCATAATGTCAACACCAAATAAATGAAAGACGCACCTTCCAAGGAAATTCGGGAAGTTGTTTGGTCATTCGATTAGACAAAGCCCTAGGACTTGATGGGTTTACTAATTCATTCTATCAAAACTTTTGGGAAGTGATCAAATTCGACTTATGCAAGATTGCTTTATTTGTTCAAAAGTCAAGATCAATGGGATCAATGAGAGCTGAGGAGTTCTTAATTCTGCCTTCCTAGCATTGATTCCAAAGAGGTTGTATCCATATTCATTTAAAAAAAATTGTCCAATCTTTTTGTGTATTTTTTCATACAAATTAATCACTAAATTTTTGTTAAAAATATTGCAATCTATCCTCCTCAATGTCATCTTAGAAAAGTAGGTGTGTACTTTTTAGATGAGGCCCTCTACAACCCAATATAGGTAGGTGTTAGATGTTAGAAATTAGACGTTACATATAAATATATTTTTACTTCAATTTTTTTACATTGTAATTTTGTTTTAATTAATAAAATTACAAATGTTTTTTAGATAAAAGAAAATCATAATATACATATCACATTAAAATAATGATTTCGTAACCATATTTAAATTTAATGAATAAGCATATAAATTTTTAATATTTACAATATAATAAGATTCTTAACCATGAATATTCACCCATTTTACCATGGATGTTATAGTATTATGGCCAATAACCTGGCTTATCAATACCACATACCCAAAGATGATAACTCATTTCAAAATTAGAAAAGTTATATATATATATATATATATATATATATATATATATATATATATATATATATAAACTTAAAACTTACAATAAACATATCATAAGATTCATAACCATAGATATTCACCCCCATTTTACATAGATATAATTAATTTGTAAATAGGCTTTGTTACAATACCATGGCTTATTAATACCACTTGCCCAAAAACCATAAATTATTTCAAAATCAAAATATTTAATAAATATTTTATTTAATTTAATTTAATAACATATTTTAAATTAAATATAAAAGCAAAAGGTTTTGGGGAGATTTTGTAGTGGTGTAAATATTTGTAAACATTTACATGTAGCTCAATTAAAAAATAATTAAAGGTTAAAAGTAATTGCCTAGAGATGTTCTAATGTCAACATTTTGAATCAGTCAAAACAAAATAAAATTAAAAATTAAAATAAAAAATTTAATAATGATAATTATCAATAAAACATTTTGAATTGGTTAAATTACATAAAAATAAAACTAAAACTAAAAATAATTAAAATTGTAAAATCAATAATTATAATCATAATTATACTAAATAATAAAACCAATCTAGATCCATTTTAACTCCGTAACTACCAAGCCCTTAGAGGAATCAAATCTCTTGATATACTAAGATTTAGAAGGATCAAATCTCTTGATATGCTAAAATAGATCTAAGCTAAATATTTTCATCTTACATTTTAGGAATTTTCATCAACTCTAATGTTGGTAATTATTTGTTCTTATTATACCTGCAACCAGATATAATACATCAGCTATAGTATTGATCATTTAATAATCTATTTTGGACCAATTTTTTTTAAAACTAATATATAGTTTAATTTTATAAACAAATTTTTATTATCATTTATTAACCATTAAATTTAATTTTTTTTAACATCTTATTGGCTCCATTCTTCAATACCTTATTATTATGTAATTGATTTAAGGATTGCAAGCTACTTTGTAGAAGCAATTAAAACCCATGATACTCACTGCATTCTGGCTACTTTCTCGAAGCAATTAAAGCTCAGGGTACTCACTGCATTCTGGCTAGCTGATGGTTATTCTCAAAATATATACCTGATATTATATTTTGTCTGAGTTAACCACCGTTTATAATATTTGGGGAGTTTCTATTTATTGATGGTTGGCAGAGCAACTCATCTAATTCCCTAAATCATTCGACATTAATATTATGTCATTTCAACTTCTTATTGATTGATGTGTACAAAGATCATCTATTGCACTAAATCATTCGACGTTAATATTGTCATTTCAACTTCTCATTGATTGATGTGTACAAAGATCTATTTTAATATTTTCTCGGCAGCACGTATCTTATTTTTTAATTTATTATATTCTTAAATAACATCCATATATATATATATTTATAATATTTTACATGCAAATCTATTAGAACGTGCTCTTCTCCCTCTCAATAATGCTAAATTTTGCGGCTATGTTCAACCATATGCTAATCAATTGCAAAAATTGGGAAAAATCCCGACAAAATTTTTGCTAAGTCAAGAGCTAATCATCATTGCCTCAAGAGATAGCTACATTGCGCTCTATATCGTGCTCCGTCGATAAATATTTTAATATGCCTTTTCACTATTATCCATTTATAAGAGCACTTGTAAACTCGAAAACCAAGGACTTGGCATATCATGAAGTCACACTAAATAGGTGTAGTCTCTTTTTTTTTAATTTACAGATATGATTATAATTTTTAATTATTTCAAAATAAGTTTAAAAAACCATTACATAATAAATATTATAAATATATTTTATTTTAACACAAGTGTTATATAGTATTTAATACTAATTTAAATATAGTAATGAGAAAAATCATTGTTAACTTAGAGTTAATTCTTATAAAATTTTGGGCTAAAATTTGAATATTATTGATCAGTTAGTAAACTTATAGCATTTTTTTTTAAATACAGTTTGAAATTTAAATGTTGAATGTAATTTAGTTCCTACAACTTTTGTGCATACTTATTATATTATCATAAAACAATTTCAAACACATTATTAATGTATTGCACAACAATATTCTATCAAATTGCAATATTACTATATTTAAACTAAGTGGCAGGGACTAACTACTATGTAGCACTTGTTTTAGTTTATTGTAGAGATTGATTTTCTCTTTACACTAATTAACTTAGAGAGATATTTTTTTATTTTATAGATTAGGGTTGATCAACTCCTTGCAAAATCTTAATTTTCTTTTATCCTAAATTTATTACACCATATCTCGTTAATATAAACCAAATTTATTAAAGTATACTTGGTGTAACGAACAAATAGGACTAGGATTCATATCTACTAGGCTAGACCAATTTTTGGTTGATAGTGATCTTCTTGAGCAACCAATATCCATATCCTCCTCACATATTTCTTGGGGAGGAAATGATGATCATCTCATCGAGTTGATCATCAATTGGTTGACAAATTATGGGCCTATTCCCTTCCAATATAATCCGCTATGGGAAAATGAGTCATAATTCAAAGCTGTGATAAATATTGTCTAGTCCAGATGGATTGTGGGCTCACATATATTCATATGGGAACAAAAATAAAAGGCCTAAAGGAGGAAATAAAGAAATAGGTCCTTGAAAGGTCCAAATCTATATAGGATGGAGTCCATTCCCTCCAAACTCATCTAGAATAAACTCTACAAAAAATTGAAGATATTCTAGTGACCAAGCACTTCTCAAATAAAAATAAATATATGAAAACCTACACAAGAAAATAAGAGATGAAGAAGAGATTTCAAGACTCAAATCAAGAAGTTTGTGGTTAAAAACTTGAGATAGGAACATAATTTTTTTCACAAATATACAACAATGAGGGAGCATAAAAATGGGGTCAATCAAGTCCTAGTGACTTTCCACCCAACCAAAATAAAAGAAGAGGCACTTATACTCTTTCAAAATCTATACAGAGAAGGAGGAGACGTGGAGCCATGCAAGGAATCAAAATTCTTGGATCATATCCCACATCTTATCACTCCTGAGATCAACAAAAAATAAATTAAAGATGCGTCTTCCGAGGAAATTCGGGAAATTGTTTGGCCCTTTGATTTAGACAAACCGTAGGACATGATGGGTTTACTAGTTCATTCTAACAAAACTTTTGGGAAGTGATCAAAATCAACTTATGTAAGATGGTTTCATTTGTTCAAAATTCAGGACGAATGGGAGGAGCTCTTAATTTTGCCTTCCTAGCATTAATTAAAAAAGAGGTACATCCATACTAATTCGAAAAAGTTGCCCAATCGCTTTGTGTATTTTTTCATACAAAATAATCACTAAAATTTTGTCAAAAACACTGCAATATATCCTCCCCAATCTCATCTTAGAAAATCATGGCGACTTCATAAATCAAAGGAAAATTTTGGATAATAGTGTTCTAGTTCAAGAATCAATTCATTCCAACAAATCTAGAAGGGACAAAGTAATGGTAAACTTGATTTGGTCAATGCCTTATTTTATGTTGTTAGGAAAATGGGCTTTGAAGAGGATTTCTTAAAATGGGTGAAAGCTTGTATTTCTTCTCCTTGGATTTCTCCTTTGGTCAATGGTAATTCCATTGGCTTCTTCTGTTCCTCTCGTAGCCTCAGAAAAGGGTGTCCCCTCTCACCCATCCTTTTCATATTGATGGCTAAATCACTAAGCAAGTGCCTTGAACATATATGAATCTACGGCCTTCTACAAGGAATCAGATTCATGAATGGTATCAGAAGCATTAATAACTCTCTATTCCTTGGTGATCCAATTCTGTTAGGGGGAGCTTCTTGTATTATAGCTCACAGATTCAAATCATTGTTGGATGACTTTATGGAAATCTCAGGGGGTTGAATCAATGAAGGGAAGAGTCATTTTTATAATTGGAATATCAAGAAAGGACTATAGGGGTGGATTCTTCAAATCCTCATAATATTAGACAAATATTCTTGGACCGACTTCAAGTTTTTGGGGATCCCCGTATGTTTAAAACCTTCTCCCAATCCTTCATGGAACAACCTGATAGAGAAATTTAAATCTAAATTTGAAAAATGGGGAGCTTAATGGTTGAATCCAGTAGGAAGGATAACTTTGATAAAGTGGTTCTCTCAGTGCTCCATTTATCAATTCTTTTTCCTTCTAGCTCCCATGATTATAAAATAAATAATGGAGCAAGAGATCATAAAATTTCTTTGGAAAGGGGGAAAAATCAACTCCAAAAAAAATTCATTTCATTTTGGAAGATGGTTCGTCTTCCTAAAATATGGGAGGATTGGGAACAAGAGATCCATCTCTTATGAATATAGTTATGGGATCCAAATTAGTGTGTCATTTAATAACATGAAATCACGATTGGTGGAAACAAATTTTACATCACAAATAATTTGTTTGGGAAAGGCATTTATGCATCTTTCAAACCCTCCTAAATAGGGGCAACTCTAATATATGAAAATTTTTAGAAGCATCTATTTCGTTGATCACTTCTAAATTAACTTGGATCCCAGGAAATGGAAAACAAATTAGCCTAAGATATGGAAACATTATGTGGGGGTAGCCTTTGGGCTTAAATCCTTCCCTCCATCCTCTTTTAGAGTGGCTCTCATCTCATAACAAAACCACCTTGTTTCATCTTGGACGAAAAATGGAAAATGGGAGTCTTAGAAGTCGGGAAGCATCCCAAAACGTTAATCATAATAAGCAGGTTGTTCCTAGGCCTCGATCGAGGAGGTGGATTTTCATGGTTGGGGTACCTCTCTCTTCTTAGTTAAAAAAGAATATGACTTCCTCCTCCAACCTGGTCAAAATCCATCGCCAGCCAGGATATGGGGGGAATTTGGAATCTTGATTTCCTTCCTAAGATTAATGCCTTTTGCTGGATTTCGATCCAGAAAAAAATTATGATCATGAAAAACCTCTCAAAGCATTGAATTCAAGGCCCCTCATGGTGTGTTACCTACAAAAACAATTAGGAGTCTAGTGATCATCTCTTCATTGAATGTCCTTTTTCCAGGGAAACTTAGGATATGGCCTTCAAACCCCTCGGGAACAAAATTAATGAGCCTAATAGTGTTCAGATCTAGTTGGGAGATGGTATAAGTGCTACATGGGATACTTTGCTAGAAAGAAGAAAATGAAAAGGATATGGGAAACATCTATAAAATCATGTTTCAAAATGAGGAAGAAAATTGTATAAAAGTTGTTGTAAAGGCAATAGGACTTACATGAGAAATTCTATAGGCTAAAGAAATAAGGCATGAGGACTCAAAATTAGCTCCCCAAGAATCAGTTTGGATTAACTCATTCAATATTTCACCCATCCCCTCAGTTTGCAAATAACCCAAAGAATATTGGAAAATTAGAATCATATGAGAAGAATGCAATAGATGAATTTCCCAACATTAAAAAAATACATTCTATTCTTTGATGGGGTTGCGAAATGAAACCCGGGGGCAACAAGAGCGATGGCAGTGATCATTCATCCTTCGAATCAATAATAATTCAAATTTTCCTGGGGATAGGGAGAGGTCAGAAATAATGTTGTGGAAGCCTATGCTCTATACCAGGAATAAAATAAGTTGTGAAAATGAATATCCAAGAGATCATAGTGATCGAAGACTCTCTCTCCTCATTCTATCTAGAATTATTAGCAAAACTCTCCCCTTAGACCTTAAGGTTGCTAAGATTATTAAACGCATTCTCAATCTCTTGAGCCTCATCCCCAAAAATCAATTCTTCCATGTTTTAAGGGTGAACAAATTGGCAATGGATGAGATGGCTGATATGATCTCTTCTCTCCCCAAGGGAGACTTATCATAATATGTTATAACTCATCCAATGAAATAAATTTGGAGGATTCCTTCTGCAAGCATCCAATATGTCCCCATGGAGAGTACACGCACCTTCAATTTGATTGTATCTAGAATCCTCAGATTGATATCCAAGATACGTATCCTGATCTTGCATAGGGGTGGTTCCAGAACCATCATTTCCCTGCTTTTCTCTATGAAGTGTGTGAATCTTCAGGTGAAGTTGGAAGAAATTCCTTGGAGGTGTAATGTCCAATTCATAATATCAGTTGTACGGGACGATACAGGGGAAAATCATACCTTTGCATTTAGGTTGATGGTTGTAAGCTTCGACTAGCCACATCACTTGACCTATAAAGTCTTTGTTTCCGCTTGTCATCCTCGTTTCTCTATGGCATTGTCATTTTCAATTCTGGGTCTCTAGCCTCCCCTTGAGAGCATATATATTAGAGGTAAATCTCTTGCCCCTTCCACTCTGCTCTTTGTCCTCTCAGTTTGGCAGCCCTTGGTCGATTTTTTAAAGTCATGTATCTCGCTTTTATGTTGTTGTTCGGAGTATCCCTGCGGCGGTCTATTCATTAACTCTTCGGGTTTGATTTTCTTGAGCAACTTTTGGCCTTCTCTTCCCTGTCTGTTCTTACTTTGTTCCTATCTATCATTTATCTTGGATTTAGTATTATCATGACCATTTTGAAATCTATGCTTATGTTTCGTTGTATCCTAATGGATGGAGAAGGGACAACTATGGTTCCCCTTCTAAATTTTAGAATCAATTCCCATAGGGTTGATACCCTGTTATAGAAGGTCTGGGACTTCAGACTCTATGTGTGTTATGTGTATTGCATACAAGTTTCAGTGGATAAGTAGAAAAATATTACTCTTAGGGACAACTTTAATGAATATTACAACAGTATTGTCCAACATAAGAGCTCCTTTTCCTCTACAAGAATACAACTCAATCAAAACTACACATACAGTATGAAAATTCATGTGAATATTTTGCTCTCCCAATCAAGTGAGGTGCATATGCAAATGGAAAAACTTCAGCGGGAAAATCATGAATATGAATGCATCTTCAAGGACAATTAGAATCATAAATAAGAACATTAGATGAATTGCAATTTTTGTTTTTTGATTGATGGTTTTTGGTGCTATTATAAGCATTTCAATGGGACAATTAGAATTAACTATGTAAAAATGAAACATCTAGAAAACAAAGATTGTGTGAAACTAGAAATAGAAACTTTGGGAAAAGTTTATCTAATCAATCTCAACATGTACAATTAGAGCTTTACGCTCATAATTTTTTAATACAAAATATTCATGTTTCTTGTTAAAAAAAGTTATTTATTACACCACAATTTCTCCTTAAATTTACGTGTAATATTATTTTTAATATTATTGTCACTCTATCGATGAGGTGTCGATCAATTAGTGAGAAGGTGCTCTATTAAGGTACTCTTTGGTGAAATGATCACTAATTCGAAACCTTGTACACACAAATCCAACCATGACTACAGGATGATATGGCCTAGTGCGAGTGTGATGCTTAGGTGATTTTGACGACTTAGATGATCCTAGGTTGCAGATTCTCAAGCCACAAGTTAGTCCCATTGGTTTGCGAAAAAACTAATCCCCCCTCCCCCTCACCCAAAAATAAATAAAGAATAAAAACAAAAAAACATAAGTGTTATTGTGACTTCACAAAGTGACCTCTTCCTTGATACCCCAATGATTTAGGCAAGACTATATCTTTGTGTCAACCCACTTGAGCCCAAAAATAAAGTCAAGCAAAATATATTAATTTTACAGGGACTATTTGGAGTCCAAATACATTCCCACGTGCGATAATTTGGAGGGATTCCTTGTGCGAAAAGTAGTTGCATATATCCTTGTTTAATAGAATATGCATAGGTCTTCCATCCTCTCGTATCCTCCTTCTCCTTGGGCCCAGGAACACAACCAACAAGCATGTTTTCTAGCAAGCAAGCTAATTTTTGCAAGGGTGGAAACACACTTTGAAGATCCAACCGTTTCCAGATACCTTCATGTGTCCAACAAGAGATGTATGCAAGTGAATATTTACCTTGAGAGGACAACTAATCCTGCAGAGGCCTAAATTAAAAACTTTTGGTTAGTGAAAGGTTTTTGAGTATCCCACTACTCCATATATTTATCTTCATCCCATTACTTGTAATCCAAGTTATATTTTCCTTAATGAGAAATATGATTGATTAAATAATCTTCCAAATGGGGTAACCTCCCCAATCATAAATAAGAGAATCCAAACATCATAGTCGGTCCCCATAGAAGAATTTAAATTCAAGAACCTTATTCCACCATTGAGATATTAACCTCTAAACCAATTTTGCCCCAATTGTCGTGTTCACTACCAATGGACCTCTAATACTTAAGCCACCATGCAACTGGGGAGTGCAAACAATGAGCCATTTGACTAGATGAAATATCTTGATGTTAGATTTGCCTCATTGCCATAGAAATTTGTGGATCTCTTTACACATTAGCTTTTGAATTCCCAATGGAACTAAAAGGAATAATAATATAAAGAAGGGGAGCACTAACAAAATAACTTGAATACGAACCACATGTCCAACTGGAATAAGCTAATGTGATCCCCATAATTTGGACTTGAATTTAGAAATAATTGGAGCCAAAGATTTAGAATGGTGGGAAATTGGGCTTATAAGAATACCCACATACTTAAATTCCTTCCAAGTGTTTGTTGTCGAAGATCCCAAAAATAAGTTTTATCTAGGCCAAGAGGACTTTGTTGACATTCCATGAATATATGTGACTTTACCTTTATTAATCTGTCCTAGAGAGACTTGAATAAATTTATCCAGAACTAAAAGAATTATAGAAGCTATAATAACCGAGGCACCTGCCAATTATAATTTGTCATCGACAAATGGAGAATGATTTATATTTTTAATACCTGGATCAAATCGGATACATGGAAGCCTTTCTCTTCACAATTCAAAGTCCAACCTTTTGATCAAGGAGTCTTTCATTATGATGAATAAAAAAGAGGAAAGAGGATAGCCTTGTCTTAGGCCTCTTGAAGCTTTAAAAAAAATTCAGGTCTCCCATTGACCAAAGGAGAGATCCAAGGGTTTGAAATGTAGGTTCCTACCCACTACAACACCTATTCTTGATACCCAAATTTTCTCATCACTTCAAAGAGAAACTTATGTTGAACTCATGTGATATCTAGAAAAATAAATTGACTAAAATTCTCAGAATTTTGCTTTAGAAAAATACACCATAATTTTCTTATTCAAAACCCAATCAAATTGCACAATTTGCAACATTAAATTATTGACACAATAAGTTAATTTTGGAAATATAAAAACATAGAAATTTTGCAACTCAAAATAAACATGAGACATGTTCAATAAAAACTCAACCTTATTATATTAAATATGGATCTGGAAATACATGCCAAATATGGTTATAAGAACCTATTAAAACACCAACAAAATATCCATATGGGTGACGATAATTCCTCTAATGTTATGCAACTATAATAGATTTGATTGACCGCTCCTTACTACATCCACGTTAAGCCCAGTGAGACAATTTGATTTGATCCCTCCTTTTTTGAGTGGTTAGGGTATATTTCTCAATACCAAATCCCCTCCTAATTGGATCAACTAGGGTGGATCACTTACCACCGAAACTAACCCTCTACTGAAGATGGGCTCTCACCCAGACAAGTTCCAAGAGCTCAACTCAAAAACAACAAATAATAATCCAAATTCACCTTAAGGAGTAAGCTCACATTTCCTTTAATAGTCATAAACTATCAAAATACCACGGGTCATCCGAAGGCCATGGGTCTTTTTCTTCTTTTATTAAAGTGACTTATAATATGAATTTTCCTTAGTCACTTTTAACTAATTAATTCCTACATATTACATCATTAATTTTTAATGTGTAACCTATGGGAATGGCTATGTTATTAAGTTATACTATGTTCCCAATGCTTAGAAAAAAGGACATTACAATCCTCCCTTTGCAAAATTGCTTGACCCCAAGCAATTCTATCCTCAATATTGGGATCCCAAATGAATTTAAATAATCCTTGTTGCATTACTGAGATGGAATCTAGAATCTGTATGTTAGGACCAATTCCTGGATCCCAAATGAATTTAAAGGAGGCTTTGCTATACTCCTACTGCATCAATAGGATACTATTAACCCTTGTACGTCTTGCATTTATTTTGTGCTCCCCTACTTGGTCAAGCCTTGTTGTACAAGAGGATAATCCACTTGGATCCCACTACCAAATAGGGAATCTAACATCCCTAATTCTCGAACATTCCAATTGCGTTGTACTCCTAGATAGAAGTAATCTCTCATAAATTTCCCATTTGATAGGGTGTCAAATCATAATCTCCCTCCAGTCTAACTATTGGTGATCTATATCATAGTAGATGCCAACTGCCACCATAACACCTATAGAGTCCCTAAATTTCCAGAAAGCGTCTCTCCCACCAGTCATCAACAACCCCTAAAACAAACCACTATGCTGACGATGTGAATCTCATGAACTTGACCCCAATGAATAATGGACTTTGCCTTAGCGATTGATGAACACAACCCTCAAGGGTTTTACTGAATCGACCCACCGAATTAATAAAACTCAACTTCTCCACATTCAAGCTAATGCAGCATCTTAGAATGTGGTACAACTCGACCTCCTAACATTGATCCTTTCTTTGCAAAGTTCAGTATCTCATTGAGACTACTCAATCTCCTTGCAAATATCACAAATGGTAGGCTAGGGTTTCTGGCCTACCAAGAGAAAAATTGCACTAAGGTTTATGGCCTCTAAAATTAACTTCGGTTTTCATAACTTAATCAAATGTTGCGAGAGAACTCGAATAAAGCCTTTTAGGATGGCAGGAAAACCAGCTCTAATACCACTATAATATCCCGAAAAATAAATTGACTAACATTTTCGGAATTTTGGGTCATAAAAACACACCATAATTTTCTTATTTAAAGCTCAATCAAATTTCACATTTTTTACCACCTAATTATCTACACAATAACTTAATTTTGGCAATATGAAAGCCTAAAAATGTTGCAACTCAAAATAAACATGAGACATATGCAACAAAAAACTCAGTATTATTATATTAAATATTGATTTGGAAATACATGTCTAATATGTTTCTAAGAACTCGTTAAAACACCATCAATATATATGTATGGTTGATAATGACTCCTCCAATGTTATGCACCTATGAGAGATTTGATTGACCTCTCCTCACGATCTCCACGTTAAGCCCAATGAGCGGATATGATTTGATCCCTCCTTTCTTAAGTGGATAAAATATGTGTGTCAATACTAAAATCCCTCCTAATTGGATTAGCTAGGGTGGATCATTTAACAATGAAACAACCCTCTATTGAACATGGGTTATCACATAGACGAGCTATAAGAGCTCATCTCAATAATAACAAACAATAATCCAAATTCCCCCTAAGGACTGAGCTCTCATATCCTTCAATAGTCTAGAACACCATGGCTATTTTTCTTTTTTATTAAAGTGACTTATCATATTCTTTTTCATTAGTCACTTTTAATTAATTATTTCCTAGATATTACATAATTACTTTTTAATTCATAACCTATGGGAATGGCTAGGCTACTGAGTTAGTGCCTGTTTCCTATGCTCGAAAAAAGGGACATTACAACTTGGTCAAAAGTGTTAGCCATGTCAAGTTTAATAATCATCCATTTTTCACCTTAATATTTACTTGAATGGATCACTTCTTAGACAAGGACTATGTTATCCACAATTTGTTTATTGCCCACAAATCGTCCCTAGTTTTATGATATCAACTTTGATAAGAGAAGCTTGATTCGTATTGTTAGAATTTTAGAAATCAACTTATAGGACAAATTACAAAGGGAGTTAGGTCTAAAATGAGAGGAGGAAGGGTTGACCTCTTTTGGGACCAAAGCGAGAAAGGATGAGTTGGTATCCCAACCAATATCCTTATGCTTTGATGGAATAATCTTTGATTTTGCAAAGGTCAAATTTAATGATATCCCAACATTACTGATGAAAATGTTCTAAGAAGCCATCAAAACCTCGAGCTTTATTTGGGTTGAAAGAAAGTAAGGCATTCCATACCTCATTTTCCGTAATAAGGCATAACAAAGCCTCATTACCCTATTTGGAAACCATATGAGGAATATTCTCCAGCAAATCACATATAATACTTTCCTCCTCGCTACCTTGTTCTTCATAAAGGGAACGAAAATGATGAAAAACATCCCCTTTGATTTGTGGGAACTATGAAATTAGTTTACCATCCATATAGATTGAATTTATATTATTTTTCCATGTTCTCTTTATGGACTGATAATGAAAAAATTGTATTGTTATCTCCTGCTCGAAGCCATAAGTTATGGGACTTGTGATCTTTATCAAAAGTTGTTTTTTCCTCTACCAGGAGCTCCTTGGAGATGGGGAGTTGCTTCACATGTTGTTGTATTACCTATAAATTATTTTTTTGAATAAGAACTTGATTTTTAGATTTGAAGCATTTTGCTTGGCCCATTGTTTTAAAAACACTTTCAGATCTTTACTTTTTTTATCCCAAATAAAATTTGGAGAACCTGTTAACCATTTTCCCTAAGCTTGTTGAACAACTTCCCAAAATTTAGGGTTATGAAGTCATAATGGCTTAAATCTAAAAGGTAAAGTGCCATAGTCCAATACAAGCTAGATTTCTAAAGTAATAGGATGGCAATCAAAACCACTACAAGACAATATTTTAGAGGAAACCAACACATTTTGATTTAAGAAAGAACTGGCTGTAAGAAAGTGATTCAATCTCACATCTATGTGACCCAGGCCTATCCTTCAATTACTCCACACATGTTTGTTTTCCTGAGGCTTGATATCTATCAAACCTAATTTATGATAAGGTCTTCCATTTTTTCTTGGAAAGGGTCTCTTACCAGAGATCCTCCTTTCTTTTCCCATGGATGGAGAGTAGTGTTAAAGTTTCCTACCAAGATGCAACCTTGGCTCCAATATGAGACCTCTAATATTCCCAAGCAAGACCAACATTCTATTTTTTCTTGATAACAGATTGGCATATAGATATTAAAGGAACAACATATGTTTTGAGAATTTAAATTAAAAAATTGGCCCGCAAGACAATGAATAATGGATTGACGAAGAAAAAGTGAAGAGAATATCTCAGTGTAGAAACCTCCTAAGTCTCTAGGAGAATTTAGTATTTGAAGTTCACATCCTTTCCATAAATTTGAACATTTTTTAAGAACATCCCATTCCCCCAATTTAGTCTCTTAGAGAAGGAAGACCACGGGTTTTTCTTTTTTAACCAGGCTCCTAACTTCAATGATTCTTTTTTTCTGATCTTAGTCCTCTAAAATTCTAGGAGAGGACTTTCATCATTTACTTGTGGATTTAGAGCGCCCTTGTATAGGGGAAGGGCCAATTCCTTTTCTATTTTGCTTGAGAATCTTTTGGAAAGTTGCTTCTAATTACCTTCACAAACCTAATTCTTTATCTTTCTCTGTGTGTGCAATTCTCACATCCCGATTTGTTTGTCATCCCACTTTCCTATGTGGTTTCTTTGTATTTTCCCTTTCACCTTCTAATTTTTCATTTGTTGATCCAAATACAAAATATTCTTATATTTTTGGGGAAGTGAAAGACTCCTTTCGCCTCCATTTCGGCTTCTTCCTCTGTATCAATCCATTTTCGAACAAGAATATCCTCAAAGGAAGGCATCTCAATGTTTCAGCCCTCAAACCTTACGCAATTAGAGTCTATTAGAAGAATCCCCTCATGGGTTGAATATGGAATTTCCACATATTCATCTACTAAGTTGAAGGCTTCAAATTTATTCTCTCCTAGGCCTTTGAGCTTACCTCAGGAAGATCCTTCACCTATAGTGGCCAATTTGTTTTGGAGAAGAGGGGGCTTTAGATCTCGATCCATTGCCTTCCTAAGTTTTTGTAGTTGCACTTTGCTTCAGAGCTCCCTTTCTTCATTTTAGTTGTTTCCATTGATCACCCTCTTCATTATTTTTCTGAGTCTATTCCATCTTTGAAATATACGGGAAAAATGTCTGTATTCATGGAAAATCTTACATTTGAATGGTAGTTGGTCATAATCTACCTCTTGATAATGAATCCAATTGTCTAGTAGCAAATTGAAAACTACTACGAGCCCATTATCTAGATCTACTTCAACAAAAATTTGAGCACAAGATTGCATTCCTTATTTTGGCTCAACCCAATCAATATATCAATGCAAAGAGGAAGATATGGCAGTTTAATCCATGTATTTTTGTTTTCTTGTTTTCTTATCAAAATAGATAACGAACTAGCATAGTCATTTAAATTAAATGGTTGACTAATATGTATCAAAACATTTATTTCATTATATATTTTATGTTGCTAAACAAATTATAATTTTATTTTAAATTATTGTTAATTATAGAAAAAATTAAGTTATGCATATATGAATCTCAACCTCTCATTTATGTATAATATTATGAATATTCTAGCATAGTTTTTTTGGAGGTTAAATCTTTATCATCCATCTAATAATTTTTATAATTAAATGAAAATTTTAGAAAGCATGTTCCAAAATAGACATGTGATAATTAATTAATTTTGTTTGAAATTAAAAAGATAAGATTATTTCATAAAAAAATATTTTAATATAAAAAATATAAGATTTAGTTTTTTTTTCTTGTTGTATTAGCGTAGTCTAACTAATAAGATGAACAACAATTTTAATTGAAATTGTGCAATTATTTAAAAAAAAAAAAAAAAAAAAAAGTAGAATTGGAGTGTGTCCTAAATATGTTTAGGAAAATAAACAACAAAAAAATCACAATCTTTCTTTAAATTGTATAGTTGGTGAAAAAAACAGTAGTCTTTATTACTTAGATTGGGCCTTGTCGAGAGAGTAATTGACGAGAGAGTCTTTTGTTGAAATACTTTGCCAAAAAATATTTAAATATTAAATATTTTGATTTTGAAATTATTTATGGTTTTTAGGCAAATGGTATTAATAAGTCATGGTATTATAACAAAGCCTATTTACAAATTAATAAGATCCATGTAATTTGGGGTGACTATCTATAGTTATAAATCTTATAATATATTTACTGTAAGTACTAAGTTTTAATTTTAAATATTTTATAAAATTAAATTAAAATAAAATATTTATACTTTTTTTTTATATTTTGAAATGAGTTATCATTTTTTGGTACGTGGTATTAACAAACCAGGGTATTGGCCCATGGTATTGTAAGAAATCCTATTTAGAAGTTAATAACATCCATAGTAAAATGGGTGAATATTCATGGTTAAAAATATTATTATATTGTAAATATTAAATCATTATTAATGTGATATGTATATTATGATTTTCTTTTATCTAAAATAAACTTTATAATTTAATTATTAAAAACAAAATTACATTGTAAAAAAACTGAAATAAAAATATATTTATATTTAACATCTCACATCACATCTACCCAATACTTGATTGTAGAGCACCTCTAAGAATTATAAATATGTTTTTTCTATTATATTAATACTATATTATATAATATCAAAATTCTTTTGCATGGTCTACCCAATTAAGAACAATAACAATAAAAATTAATGTCTTATATTTCAAATGTGTACACACTGATTAGATGCATAAAAAAAATTTATCAACCAAAACTTCATTATTACTATGAATGTTAAAATGTATTCTAATTTTTTTATTATTAATATTATTTGTAAATATGATAATTATTATTGATATTGTTTATAATTGTGACCAAACTTATCATCATTATTCTAGAAAAAACATATTACCTAAAATGACTCATTCATAATTTTTAAGTCATTCTTCCTAAATTACTTTTGCCCTTTATGCTATTAAATTGTTTTTATGTATAAAAAAACAAAAATAGTTAATTAAAATTAATTTTAAAATTTACTTTATATTTAATATTTATAATATTTCTTTGTAAATCTAAAAATATATAAAGAAAGACTTAATATACACTTTCATAATTTTAATAATCTAATTGTGAAAAGATTTTTTATTTCATAAATAGACTTAATACAACAATTTTGTCATACTAGAAGGTAATTCTTCAAATGAAATTATGTTTATTTATTTAAATTGTTCATAGTTATATACATGAGGGAGTCGACTCTTGAGTTTCATCTCCCTATGACTTTTCTTTTTTCATTATTTATTATTTACATTATTTACCACTGTTCACCCAATCCCCATGATTAGGTATCAACATTCCCCCCTTAATCTGAAGGGATGTTGTTGAGTCCAAGCGTTTCTCTTCTAAGTGCTTTGGTGAAGATGTCTACAATCTACTCATTAGTAGAACAATGGCATAGATGGATTGTCTTCGCCTCAACATGATGTCGAATGAGATGGTATTTTGTATTGATGTGCTTCATTCGATCATGGAACTTAGGGTTCTTGGCCAACTTTATTGCAGAGGTGTTGTCAATCATTGGTGGAGTCGAATGTACTTGTTTTACCTACAAATCTTCCAAAATTTTCCTGAGCCACACAATTTCTTTTGTTGCCTCTGCTGCTGCTACATATTCTACCTCTGTTGTGGAATCTGCTGGAACTGATTGTTTGCGTGATCTCCAGGAAATAGCTCCTAATCCAAGACTCATAGCAGAACCAGAAGTAGGTACCCCAGTTTCTTTGTCTCCATCGAAGTCTGAATCAGAGTATCCAATCAAGATGAAGTTTCCCACCTGTGTATACTTGAGTCCAAAGTCTTGAGTTCCCTTCAACTACTTTAGAACTCTTTTTGCAGCTGACCAATGTCCCTCACAAGGCTTTTGAATAAACCTAGAGAGGATTCCAACAGCAAATGAAATGTTTGACCTGGTAGTAGTTAGGTAGTTTAGACTTCCTACAAGCTATCTATACTTTGTTTCATCCTCAAATTCTTTTCCTTCAATGGATGTGAGCTTTAAGTTTTGTTCCATTGGAGTGGTTAGAGGATTGCACTCAGCCATTCCAAATCTGTTCAATGGATCTCCAATGTACTTTTTTTGAGAAAGGAATATAGACTTCAGATGTTGAGTTACTTCAATACCAAGATAGTAATGAACATAGTTCAAATCAGTCATTTCAAAACCTTTCCTCAATTCCTTCTTTATGGATGCAATGTAGCTCTCATTTCTCCCTATCATCAAAAGATCATATACATATACCACAATATATACAACTATTTTGCCAACTTTCTTAACAAACAAAGTTGCACCATCAAGATCATAATGTTTGAAATTGAGTTTTAGAAGATGCTTAGTTAACTTTTCATACCAGGCTTGCGGTGCTTGCTTAAGGCCATACAAGGATTTCACAAGTTTGCATACTTTATGTTCTTGTCCTTTCACAGCAAATCCTTCGGGCTGAGACATAAAACATTCTCTTTTAGATCTCCATCTCTTTTAGATCTCCATTTAAGAAAACAGTTTTTACATCCATTTGATGGACTTTCCAGTTGTTCTGAGCTACTAGGGAAAAAGTGTCTGGATGGTATCCCATTTTTTTGTGGGGGAAAAAGTCTCCTTATAATTGACCCCTTCCTTCTTTGTAAAACCTTTGGCCACAAGCCTAACTTTGTGTTTGTCAAGTGAGCCATCATCTTTATACTTGTTCTTGTAGACCCACTTGCAGCTAATTGGTTTGATTCCCAATGGAGAATCAACCAGCTTCCAAGTGCCATTCTTTATCAAGGCATCATACTCCTTTTGCATCGCTTCTTTCCATTCATCATGAGAAACGACTTCTTTGAAGGAAGTTGGTTAAAATTTAATTCACAATCATAAGAAACATCCATATCAACAGGTGAATTAGAATCATCTACATCACCTCCATTTTGCTTGGTTGAATTTCTTGTTCTTGTCTTTCCAACCTCATTAGGATGAACACTTTCAAGTGTCTTTGTCAACCACTTTGGGGGACCTTTCTGAGATGGTCTAGGCTACTGAGTTGATTGAGTTGGGACTGAATCAAAATTGAGTCTCCCAATTATGTCAATCACATCACTCAAAGTATCATCAGTGGTTGGAGTTTCATTTAGGGGAGAGAGTGCTTAAGAAGAAGATTCCACAAGTTGATCCAGTATAGGAATCTCCCCTTCAAGATGTGGAATCTGATTATCAAAGTCTTGAAATGATTTTTCATTTGCGAATCTATCGAAGCGAATAAGTTGTCGCTCAACAACATTGTCGGTTTTGGAAGGTTAAAGAAAGATTACATCTCTAGATACAACAAACTTTTTATTAACTTCATCATAGAGATGGTATGCTTTGGAGGTGTTTGAATACCCCAATAAGATACACTTACGACTCCTTGCACCAAGTTTGTTTCTATGTACCTTTGGTATCAAGGCATAATAAGTAGAACCAAAGACCCTAAGATGCTTTATCAAAGGAATGTTCCCATACCACATTTCATAATGAGTCTTGTTTCTAATAGCATTAGATGGATATCTATTCTTTACATATACAACACATAGAACTACATCAGCCCAAAACATCAATTTTACATTCTTGAAAAACATCATGGAGCACACCATATTTAAGGTTGTCCTATTCATTCTTTCAGCTACTCCATTCTGTTGTGGATTATAAGGTACAATTGTTTGATGTTTGATCCCATGTTGGCGAAGATAGTTTTCAAATTCATTTGAAGTGTATTCTTTTCCATTATCAGTGCGAATAGAGCCAATATGAGATTGTGCATCATTTTCAATCCATGTATGAAAGTTCTTGAATGTTTGAAAAGAATCAGATTTGTTCTTCAATAAATAAACCTAACACATTACGGTGTAATCATCAATAAATGTCATCATATATTTATGTCCATTTGCAGAAGGAACATGCATTGGACCACATAAATCTGAATGAATGATTTCAAGTTTTCTATGTGCTCTGGAATGTGAATCGTGAAAAGATTTTTTGCTATGATTTCCTAGAATGCAAGCATCACATTGCTTAAGTTTCAAAGGAATTGTAGGGAAACTTGTAACATTGTTTTTCTTCAACAAGTGAAGGCTGTCATAGTTCAAGTGTCCAAATCTAGCATGCCATAATAAACTTGATGGAAATGTACCTTCATCATAATGAGAATTGTATGAGAAATTTTGTGCACAAGCAGAGGTATCTTTCAGCTTGAGAAGCCTTTCTTCTTCTATCCTCATCATGACAAGTGAGTGATCTGATGCTTTTCTCACCTCAACCTTGTCATCAAACATATGAATGGAGTGTCCTTGTTGGCGGATGTGGACCAAGGACAACAAGTTTCTCCTTAGTTGTGGGAGATATAAAACATCATGCAAAAGAAATTCTGGAAGACTAAGCAATTTGAGCTTGATTGTGCCAAGCCCTGATGGCTTGAGTTTTGATTTGTCTGCAAAGTATACTGCTCCATCAACATTGTCAGTAAATTCTTCAAAAAGTATCTTCTAAAATTCATGTGGAAAGTTGCTCCTGAATCAAGCAACCAATCATTTTTCCAAGAAGCAAGTGAAGCATTAAACAAGTCTTCATTTACTCCAATATTACAATGTGCCACAACATAGTGAGGGGATTCATGTGCTTTACCTTTCTCTTTGTCATTAGTTTTACCTTTGGGTTGATTTCTTTCCTTCTCAATTATGTCCCAAGGCAACTTCATGTGGATGCATCATGTGATCCATCTCTATTGCAACGGATGCAATGAAAATCTGATTTTTATCTTTGAGAGTGTCTGACCCCTTGCCTCTAAAATTTCTTTTTCCTCTTCCTCTTCAACCACCTCTGCCTGTGGAAGAATCTTGAGCAAGATTCTTTTCTCTATGTGCAAGACACATAGCCTCTTCAAAAGACTAAGGAGTTGTCTTCTTCCCAAAAGCTTTCTCTCTCTCTGCAAATTTATTCACAAGGGAGTCAAAGGTAATTTCTTTGAGGTTTCCATTTTCTTGCAATGACTCAAGATAATTTGAATAAGTAGGATAAAGTGTCTTGACAAAATCTATCAAAGGAATGCCTTGTTTGTGAGAGATTTTTCGGCGAAAATCACATGGGATACCATTTGTCGACGCATTTCGAACCAACTAGTGTGGTTCATCGTCAGGACAAGTTGAAGAAACAGATCCAAGATCTGACTTCAACCTTGAAACCTGCAAGCGAGCCCGTTCAAAATGATGAACCTTGGTTCCAATGGCTTTTCTGTGCAGGGATTCAATTATAGAGTTCAGGCTTCTGTGATCCATATCAAGTTTGTGAGAGATTTTTCGGCGAAAATCACATGGGATACCATTTGTCGACGCGTTTCGAACCAACTAGTGTGGTTCATCGTCAAGACAAGTTGAAGAAACAGATCCAAGATCTGACTTCAACCTTGAAACCTGCAAGCGAGCCCATTCAAAATGATGAACCTTGGTTGCAATGGCTTTTCCGTGCAGGGATTCAATTATAGAGTTCAGGCTTCTGTGATCCATATCAAGTTTGTGAGAGATTTTTCGGCGAAAATCACATGGAATACCATTTGTCGACGCGTTTCGAACCAACTAGTGTGGTTCATCGTCAGGACTCTGATTTCAACCTTGAAACCTGCAAGCGAGCCCGTTCAAAATGATGAACCTTGGTAGCAATGGCTTTTCCGTGCAGGGATTCAATTATAGAGTTCAGGCTTCTGTGATCCATATCAAGTTTGTGAGAGATTTTTCGACGAAAATCACATGGGATACCATTTAGATACGTTTGATTTTCGCCGAAAAATCTCTCATAAACTTGATATGGATCACAGAAGCCTGAACTCTATAAAGGAATGTCTTGTTCAACATTAGTGACTTTGATATCATGCATAATAGACTTTACTTCTGATGGAAGAGCAAGAGGATCATCATTCGTAATTCAAGGTTGAACAATTTATCATTAGTTGAACAAATTCAAGTGCAGAGTGTGAGTCATAGAGATCCTTCAGTTTTTGTAAGGCTTCGAAAGAATTTGAAAATGGCGAAATATGGTGACTCACCTCTTCATTTACTGATGTTGCAATCAAGGCATAAGCCTTGTTGTTCTTGTTTTCACAAGTGGGGAATTCCTTGTCTAAGTTAGGCTTTTCTGGTTCTTTGTCTCTTTCTCCAATAGACACTCCTTTCCATAGCTCATTAAAAATGAAAATGTGTTTGATTTTCCGCGACCATTCTAGATAGTTCTCCTTCCTAGTGAGAACCACTCCCACAATAGATATCAATGAATGCATTGTAAAATTTGTGTACTGTAAAAAAAAAAACTTTTGCTGCAAATATATAAAATTGTACTTCTGATAGTAATATGTATAAAAATTGCACTCTGATATATCAAACAAAGGTATTATGTGGGGGAGGTGGTTTATGGGGGAGGAAGTTTATATGGGGTAGGTAGTATGGGAGAGGAGGGTGTATATGGGGTAGGTTACACCAAAAGACAACGTTAAAATCACAGCGTTATGGTGGTCGGCCTTTAAGAGGAACTTAACACACATGTATGTCGGCCTTCCATGAAGTCGCTTGACCATATATATATATATATATATATATATATATATATATATATATATATATATATATATCGACCTTTCCAAAAACTTCAAAAAAATGGTTCATCCACCACCAAAAACTTCAGTCAACCGAATGCATACCTTAACGTTAGACAGGTAGCGTTCACGGTGGCAGGGGTTTCGACCTCCAGAAAATTGAATGCAGCATTCAACCGGAGCCGAGGGCACACAGCCAGCACATTCAATGCAATAACCAATCGACCAACATATTCAACGCAGACCATGACAAGAGTTCACAGCATTAGCTCCATACTAAGAGTATGGAGGCACGAAAGTACAGTGGGGAGTGTGGCGATGTAACAATACCACAATACCCCGGGAGGGTGATGCCACAACCAGTGAGGCAGTGTGGGAACGCAGTATGGCAACTGGTGGAGAGAGCTTAGACAAAAAGCACTGTATTTGTTGATCCAATGAAAACATACCACTAACCAGGAATCTCTAAACAGAAAGGTGGAGTGCAGTTCCTATTCGATGAAGGAAAGCAGAAAATATCAGTAATTGCTCCAAATTGTCACCTTGTGTTGTACCAATCTGTTTGTCTGCGACCATGAGCATGTGCCCACCACGCTTCTGCTGCGGATGTGCCCAACACAAATATGCAGTGGAGGGCCGAGGTATTACATTGCACACCTCCCAGCCATGAGTATTACACAGGAAACATTTTTTTTAAACAACCAGACTAACGTAGATACAAAAGGACAGAGAATATGGCAGGCTGCAGAAATGGGAAGTTACTGCAGGAAAGCTAAAAATGGCTTTGGCTCTGATACCATGTCAGACCATGAGGTAACTCCTCAAATGAAATTGTGCTTATTCATTTAGATTATTGATAGTTATATACATAAGGAAGTAACTCTTGAGTTTCATCTCTTGATGACTCTTTCTTTTCCATTATTTATTATTTACATTATTTACAATTGTTCACCCAATCCCATGATTAAGTATCAACATTATTTGACTATAATCTTAAAAATAATATTATTATATATAAATGCAAATAAACACAACATATTTAAAATATATATTATATTAAAAATAAAATAAAACACAATATACATAATAATGGAAAATATATATATATATAGATATATATATATAGATATAGATATAGATATAACGTATCCTATATTATTACAACGCATATTTGACCAGTTAGCACTTAATGTGTTTGCATGTTTGCCATATATGATATACAATTCAATGATCTATAATTTATATGTCATAAGCAGCGAAATTCAATTTGGTTAGAGTATATGTCATTGGGTCCTGCAATTATTTTTATTGATTAAATGCTAGTATTCGTAGGAAGTAGTTATGGAGAAATTATGTGAATATGAGGCCATTGAGCCCACAAGTAACAAATTCTATGCAAAAGTAAATATTTGAGACCAATTTAGAGCAACAAGAACCAAACAAAGACATTGTCCATAAGGTCGATTGTGCGCAAAACTATTAATTTCACATATTATTAATTATATGACCTAAATAGATCCTATGACTCGTTCCCACAACCCATTGTAATGATAATAATCAATTAAATTTAGCCCTTTATTTGTTTTGGTTGCTCTGAGAAAACTCAGGTTGCATCTCTGCTAAAATCACATGCATTTTTGCAGTCTCGTTTTCATGAGTTGCCCTATTAAATCAAAGCACTAAGCACAAATGCGTTGGCTTTTAAGGAACTTGAAGCATAAGCCTGCGGCACATTGCGTGCCATGGCGGGACTTGTCACTGGACGCTTTGCTGATCAGAGAGCCCTATATTTTCTTTTCGTTTCTACTTCTTCGATAGAGCCTCCATATCATCATGCTAACTCTTAGAAGAAATCGGTCGTAAAATTTAGTGCTGGTTCGTGCGAATCAGAGGGTTAGATCCGATTGGATTAATATTTTTTATTTCATTTTAAAGTAAAAAAACATAATATATTATATAATAGGATCAAAATACCAATATTGACATCATTCATTTTTATCTATTTATATAATTCATTTGGGAAACCATATCAAGCTTTCTAATCCGAAAAATCATATAACACTAAATACATCATATAAACAGTGAAATGTCCCAGAACTGTTCATAAATTTTGAAGAAGATAGACAGAAGTAAATCAACCAGCAATACGACCAATGAGAATATACATGGTGTATCATAATACCTCCTCATATCCGTCCATCCAGTCTAGGAAGCCCGCAGATTTAGAAAATGAAAACATACACAAAATTATACAAAAAAGAAGAGGGAAAGTAGAAATTATCCAGGGAAAGGAAATTCCCCAACATCTAGAACATTGTGACCCAAAATTATTTCAATGTGCATATTACCAAGATTACCTTTTAGGCCCCTCTTTGAAAGATCATCAACTACTTTGTTATGTTCTCTGCCTATGTGCATAATTGTTGAATTATTAAATTGATTCCATAGATGGTCAATTCTCCCTAACCATCCAAGGAGCGGTGGATTGTTGATGTTTGCACAACCATTTACCTGATCAATGATAATCTTAGAATCCCAAAAATATGAATATCAGGGATATTGAGGAAGTTTGTGAACCATAAAAGACCCCACAAGGCCAATGCTTTCATCTCTCCGGGAGCGATTTTTCGCTCCCTGCATTCTAGTGAATCCTGTATTCCAATTCTTTTGATATGGCTATCCAAAATCCACATCCACAAATATTCCTTTGCACTGCACCATCAAAAAAGCCCATTGGATACTCCAGTTGGGGCTCAGTTCGCTTGTGTTGTGTTTTTTTATTGCAAGAGTCAAGAGAAGTGATCATAGAGAGATTAGATATTGTGCGCTCATATACCAATATGAAGTCATCAGTGGAATTCTGAAAAATGCACTTGTTCCGCCATTTCCATATAGCCCAGAATAGAAAAAGTGGAATGATCCTCCATGTTAACTTTTGTGTACTCCACCACGTCATACAATCCACAATGCATTCATATTGAAAATAAGGAAAACCGATTAGAGATGACAGTTTTTTCCATACCTGAACCATGTGATGGCACTTGAGAAACATATGATTGTTGTTTTCCACGTCCATTTTACAGATTGTACAGATGCTAGGACCATGCCACTGTCGCTTTTGCAGATTTTCCCAAGTGAGATTTTTGTTTTGATAAACCAACCAGGAGAATAGGATAATTTTGATAGGAATTTTGGTCCTCCAAAGGGCGTATAATACAGGATTTGCCCCATGCTGAGCCTCCTTACCACAGAGAGTATTATAAATATCAGCAACTATGATATTCCCCGCCTTCATCTTCCTTGTCCATACAAGATTGTCATATTGCCCCTCTCGGCATATACCGAGAAGTTTCATGCCAGCAGCAATCTGGTTCCACTCTAGCCCCACCAGTCCCATCTCATGTGTGCTTTTCCAAACAGGACAAGGACCCCGCCAATATGATATAACTTGACTCCAGAAATATATACCGCGTCCATTTAAACAATGGATGAGCGCCACAGAGATGTTGCATTCAATACCAACACCCAGAATATGGTCAATGCCAATGAGGATTCTGTGGCCCGACCCCATAGACCATGCAAGATGTTGTAGAAAATTTTTACCAATCTTATGGAAGCTAAGCCAGATTGTCGATCCATTTGGGGAACCAATTGTGCCTTTCTGATACCAAAACAGAAAGTCGTGTTCCTTTAGATATTTGTGTCTGATCACCCTACTCCAAGTACCAACCCCAAATATACCCCTCCATAAAGATTTGATCAGTAAAGACCATCCAAAGCATCGAAGATTCATAATCCCCCATCCACCCATGGGCTTTGGAAAGGTAATGTGGGACATCTTAACCAAATGAAATTTATTTTGACCATTACTCCCCCCATATGAAATTTGCCATGATTCGATTAAGACTATTAATAATGGTGATAGGGATATGAAAAAGGTGAGCCCAATATACCCCCAGCTACATGAGAATAGCTTGGGTAAGGATGACGCGACCTCCCAGTGACAGACATCTAAATTCCCATCCAAATATCCTTTTGTAAAAATGGTCCACGAGCCATTGCCAATCGACAATCCTGTAACTGCATGGTTTGATATGATACCCAAGGTACTTCATACCATTTTTCATCATCTCCGCCTCTATACCAAATAGGCTTTTTATATATGCAATAGTCTCCATATCACACAATCCATGATAAATAATAGACTTTTGAATATTCATATGCAAACCAGTGGCGTTAGCAAATTTTTTGAAAATATGAAAAAGAGTCAGCCATGCAAATTGATTTAACATACCCATGATAAGCACATCATCGATGAAGAAACCATGAGAAATTTTGATGTTGTTTCCCATGTGCAAAGCCTGGAATTGATCATTCACCACCACATTTTTGATATGCAGACTCAACCCATCCATCACCAAAATAAATAAGAGTGGGGAAAGTGAGCAACCTTGACGAAGTCCCCGACCAGCCTTGAAGAAATGTGTTGGATATCCATTGATAATCACCGCATAATTTATATTTGTAACACATGCCAGATTCGAAGAAATTTATTGGCTGTACACCAAAACCAAATCCAGGTTCTTGAATTGCGGCTGGTAAGTCCCTCCATAGTGGCTTGGAAGACCAAGTCAATATTAAAGTATTTACCAACCATCGAAAAACCACAACCTAGTGAAAGATGTGTCTCACGGATTACAAAGGTGACTGATGAAGTAGAGTGTCAATACTTGGATGAATTCAGAAGCGTTGTCACATCAAACTAACAACAATGGCCATGAAACATCATTGACATAACCATTTTTCTAACAGGGGAGAACACTATATATGTCTGAGAAATACTTTTCAAATTTCTTGTCATCGTTGAACATTATTTTCCTTTTGCACACTTGTGTATAATGATTTTGCAATTACAACTTAGTTTAATGATCATTGAATTAAAATACGTCCCAAATTTGGAGTTTGGAGTAATTGAGAACATAGTAAGGCATTGAAAATTGAAGTCGAGGAGATGGATGAGTTGAATCTAGCAAACAATACAACAACTTAGTGATTTTACTGGCTTGCTTAGGCACTTAGAGCATTCGAAGAACTATTCACTATTCAAGGCCATCCCCACTCCAATACATGCAAGACCTTACCTTACCACCTTACCATTAATCTAGGATAGTGTATATGAGTTGCTTAATGACTTGTATAAAGGTAACACTAACGGTAACATAGATTGAGAGGGCTCAATACCCCTAACTTGGACCAAGGATATTAGAAGTATGATTGCTTTAATATTTGATACACGAGACATAGCATGGACTATGTAGATTCGTAATTAGAGAAAATCAAGCAGAGACGGGAGAGGTGGTAGCATATCCACTAGCACCATCAGTAGCATATATAACAACTAGTGGACTAAGTTGTTGGAGTTGGTCTTTGATCCCTCAATTATTATCTAAAAAAGGGAATGAGCAAATCCACATTTATTGAAAAGGTCATTAGCTCTAAGTTCTTTTGGGTCATAATAAATGTATGTCTGTGTATAGATAGGAGTTGTTCTAACTGAAAGGGGTCTGTCTGTTAAACCCTATCACGCTCAACTGCTGCAAGTTCGAAAAACAATGATTGTGATCAAGAATAAAAAAAATAAGTTAGGCTTCATAAGAAAATCCAAATATGAAAGGCATATGGTTAGGGGTTGTCACCTCATTAGCATTCCAATCCTCCTTTTTAGGCAATGATGTTGTGGAACATCAGCAACGCATCTAGGAAGAGAGGATATGCACTCTTCACCTTTCACAAACCCTTTGTAAGATCAACGACACCTTTCACATAGTCACCACATCTTTCCAAGAATGTCACATATGCTCTGCACTTCTTGGTCACCTCTCCCTTTTCTCTGAAGAATTTATCTACTATAGGAAATTTTGGATTCATGGTGAGAAGAGGAGAGTGGAAAATATGTATGTTGAAAGTCAATAATCGGTTGTAAAGAAGAGATCACAATTTGCAGAACAACAATATACAAGTGTAGCTTGTAAGATTTGTCTCAAGGGGGAAAATCCATTTATAGACAAATTACAAGTTAGTTGAAAGTTTTTCGATGCCAATGACGTTGACATTCCCATCTTGCTCATGACATAGTGTACCCTTCAATGTCTAGACAAAACAATTCAACTCCTTCCATACAAAAATCCAACCACACACTTACACACAAAAAAATCCACACATACTCAAAATATTCACACTATTTACTAACTCACCGATTCATAATACATGCATAAATTGTCCAACCACACTCTCTCTATCATGCTTCATAAATTTACATAAATTTATACGAGTAGATCTAAAACAAAATTGGTTTCAAATCCCAAAATCCCTCTTAGAATTTCTCTAGTTTTGTTGAGATCCACAAAATCCTCACCTAGATCCATATTCCTCTCATGAGATCTAACTAACCCTCAAATATTATTGAAATCTCTCCTAAAGAGTAGATCTAATTACAATATTCCTCACTCTCTTCATTTATAAATTTTTCTCCTAAAAACATAGAAAAATAAATTTAAATTAAATAATTAAATATAATTTAGGGAACTAACTCCATTGGTAAATGAAACACCTAGGTATAGTCAAAATGAGTTTTGAATTGGAGGTAAGATGCCCCTGCATCATACTCCCAAGGTAGAAAACATGCATGGTCTCCTGACCATGTGTTTTCATAAGCTAATTGAAATCCTCCTGGATCCCAAACTTTAGTCTGTCACTGATCATTTGCTATGCCATGTTGTTGTTGTTATCCCATTGTCTTTTTTCGTCTTCCAAACTTCCAAACTTTATGTTGCAATTTTATTCCTTCTTTGCTAACGTAGACTTGTTCATTCATTTGCAATCTACTATCATCTTTCCTTCCTCTTTGTCCAATATACCTTTCATGAGGCCCTTTCAACATCAACTTCCTCATCTTTTCAATTTTGATGTCTAGTTTATCCTCTAGCTGGTGGGAATTATTGCTTCCTTGCTAAACTTTTTTGTGGTTGTTCTCCACTAGAATCTTAGAGTTTGAAGCTTTCTTAATCATTTCTTGCATTCCTTCATCCTTTTCAAAGATGTTATATCTTTGTTGGGATTTATTATTGTTGTCGTCCACTATTTGTTGTACTTACTTCATGGAAATCTTGCCTTTATTTTCCTTTGAATCCACCATAATTCCATTTACTTCACACTTTTTGTCCTTGGATTTCCAACCATTCTTCTAGGAACCTCAATTTTGTTGCAATATCTCCCATGTTTACATATGATTCCTTTATTTGATGGCCCTTTTCCATTTCATTTGTACCATCACTATCTTTCATAGCAACTTCTATTGGTTGTCCATCTTTGATGTTTTTAGGCCAAAACTCTTTCTCTAGCAGCTTCATTTCTTTATCAATTTGTTTTTCATCATCTCTGCACACAAAGTGTTGTAGCGGCTACAACCACCCTCTAAAATTTTGTCTTAGCTTCGTTTTGGATCCTCCCTACAAACCATCCTTAGCAGCATGTCTTGCACTGTCCAAGTATAAATGCTTCAGTTGAGTTTCAGTGGCTTACCAGCCTGTGCTTGTCAACTTGTTTGTCTCCCACTCGCAGGTTGACACTTTGGGACTTAGTCATTTTCTAGTTGTGATGCTCACCTAGGAAATTGTGCAATTCTGGAAGGGAACCAACGTTCCCTCTAGAAATTGCACAATCCATCTAGGCTACTTGTTGGGCTCCAGAAATGCGCAATCCAGCCAGG
The DNA here is from genome assembly GCA_031772625.1 of Pinus tabuliformis. Lineage (NCBI taxonomy): Eukaryota > Viridiplantae > Streptophyta > Pinopsida > Pinales > Pinaceae > Pinus > Pinus tabuliformis. The sequence goes on from CM062807.1 coordinate 317,941,197, forward strand.
CAACTTGCCCTCTAAGAACTGCGTAATGCAGCCCAACACTGGGCTTCATCCCAAAAATTGTGCAACTCTGACTGACAGCTAGGGCTTCAATCCAAAAATTGGCAATGCATGAGGGACAATTAGACTTGCTCAGCTCAGAAACTGTGCAAATTTCATTCCCAGGCTTGCAGACTGTTGCATGTGCTCCCAAGTTGACCAGTTCCCTCTAGGACTGACCAATCTTGATTTGCATGCATAGGTTGCTTTTCCTGAAAAAGAAAAAAGCAAAAAAGCAAAAGGAATCCCTTGATTTTAGGGATCCATTTTTAGTGGTTGGAGGTTACATGCAAAGTTGTTTTAGAAACCTCCCACCAAGTGTTGTTTTTTCCTAGATTTGTGGCATGCACGTCATAAGCCTCGATCTTATCAAACTTATTTATTCGACACTTCAGAGCTCATTCCTCACATTGATCTTGGAGCTCTGACATCCCACATCACATCTAGGAGCATTCGGCACATTTAGCTCAACTTTTTCTGGGTAAGTCTGCTTTTCATGTCTTTTGCTGCTTTTCTGTTGCTTTTTGTATTTCACTTTGTGTGAATGTTGTTTGCTTGGTTTTGTTGAACGCTTGTTGTCGTTTTAATGCATGTTAGCTTGTAGAAGAATTGTTTCAATTTTTTCATTGCATCTCACTGTTGTTGCATGCATGACATTGTTTTTGCACTAACAGTCGTCGTTGCGATGACTCGCTTCACACACATGCTTGTTTTCCCGTTTTCTGAATCCTACACTCATTGTTTTCATGCGTGATCATTCACTCTTATTTGCACTCAGCTTTGCCATGCATTCAAACTTTTCAAATTTTCAGTTGGTCGTCAGCGGGTCTGGGCTGCCTTGGCCCGGACCTTGCCTTGCCTGGCTAGCAATGCACATTTCTGAGAGTGAAGGCTATGCCTTCCTCCCATAAATTGTGTAAACCTAGCCCAACACTAGCCTCCAGGCTTTCTCTGCGCATTTCTGAGAGGCAATGCCTTAATGGCCCCAGAAATTGTGAAAATGTAGGCCATGTTGGACTGTGCATTGCGCAGTTTCAGTAGTCAGTCCACCTCTTGACAGCCTGGACTGTGCCTTGCCCTGTTTTGGCAATCAGTCTCCCAACATCCCAGTGAAAATTGCGCAATCTTCCCAGTCCGTCACCTAGGTATGTTGCATGTTAGTCCTCAAAGTTGTCATGGTTTTCAATTGACATATTTCTTGCCATGAGTGTTTCAATGTCTCCATGTATCACAGGTGCTCGTCTACCTCTCGGTAGTACAAGTACAATGGCCTCTAAGAGAGCAGGGTCAAAAAACATTGTTGAGAGTGTGACTGGAGATGCAGTTGAGAAATTGCCTATGAGCTTGCATATCTATGAAGACACCAAGTTGTTCATAGGCAAAGATATCAAGATGAAATGGCAGGACATCAATGATACATTCTCAGACACATTTGAGGAAAATATGGAAGACTGCAGGGTCTATGTCAACATTCACAAGTCTGGCTTGTACCGGATTGCATGTAGGTATCTCGCGTTTCCATGCGTAGACATGATCCACTGGATTATCTCGCATACTGATCCTAAGACAATGGTGTTGAGCAGTGTCAGTGGAACACAACTTGCTACCTTCAGGGCGAAGGACTTTTAGGGGATGTATCACTTGCCATAATCGGTGATCACGATGGAGAAACCCTTCAGTAGACCCAACAATAGTATAACCTCAAGATATACCTTAAAGAGCTGGGTGAAAGAGCCAGCCAAGTTCATGACAACACCCAACCAGGTTTATAAGACGAAGATACTGTGGAAGGCATATCAGTTCTTGGTCATCTTTGTATGCCGCTTATACGGCCAAGAGAGCACGGAAACCTTCCCGCAGAGTTGGGTGATCACGTTGGACCAACTGGCCAGCGAAGGAATTGCAATTGGTCTGACATGTTGGCTCTCAGGTTTAAGGAACAGGCAACATAAGTCAGACATCAACCCAAGGGTCAACAAGCAAAGATATACATGTCCACTTACATACTGGATGCAGTTTGTGCCTGTCAGCAGTTCCCAGGCTTGGGCTTCGCATGGACACCTTCGGAGACCTCTATGCACACTTATTGCAGGTTGTTGTCCAAATGCATCTTTTGTGGAGTTATCATACAATTATTAGACCACTTCGTCACCTTGGTTTACAAGATGATATTTGAGCAGGATCCACCTTGCATGTCGCAGGCAGCGATGGAGGCATTGATTGACATAGAAAATTGGTATGCCTCACCCCTTGGCACCTTCATACGGATGTACAATGCAAAAGGCTCCACATGTTTTACTGAAGTTTTTCATGGACAAGCTTGTCATGCAAGAAGTGTCGTATCACATCTCGACAGGGTTGTCAGCGAGACTACACAGGAAGAAGAAGGCACCTTGGCCCACTCTTCCTTTGCGTATCGAGTTGTATGAGATACAAAATCTCAAGCATGTTGAGGCTGAGACGGAGGAATTCAAAAGATTCACCTTCGACACCAAAATTTTCAATCTGTATGACCCACATTGCTTAGTGAAGGAACATTGTGCAAGAGTGCAACATCCTTGGATCCACGAGATGTGTCATTGGCCTGAGGAAGACCCATGGAGATATTGATATCACTTCTCCAGGCTCAATGAACCGGTCAGCATAGTTGTAGAGTGATTAGCAAAGTAGAGGGAAGCAGCATCTCAGAGAGCAACGTCATCATCAGCAGCAGAGGGTAGCAGACCTACGCATGACAAAGGCAAGAGGAAGGTTGTTGACAGTGCAGAGGCAGAGCAAAGCTGCAAGTTTAAAGCAGATCCACTTGTGTTTAAAGAAGCTTTGGAGATTGAGGCTAAGAGGCGACAAGAGGATCATGCAAAGGTAAAGAGAGAAACAGAGGATGGAGGAAACAAAAAAGAAGTTACAGGAATTGAAGCGGAAACTCAAGGAAGAACAGGAGTTGTGCGAAATAGAGAATGAAGAGCAGCATGAACAGGTACAACAGGAGGTGCAACATGCACAAATTGATGAAACTGCACTCATACAGGTTATAGACTCATCTGAGCAGCTGGCAAAGAGAAAATAGGGTGAGAAGTTGCAGGGGGAGGACTTAGCTCAAGAGATTGAATAGATACTAGAGCAGATGGACACGGATATGATTCAGCTAGAGTCAGATCAGGATATTAACCTCATGCCTCAAAACCAAGAGGTCACCCCACCGGCTTCACCAGATCTGGAAGCAGAGCAAGTCCCAAGCGATCAAGGTGACACAAAGATCCTTGAAGACAATCTAGAAGTAGAGATGCACAACATATCTTTCGGCGAGTCATAACACAGGGTTGGGCAGAGTGCCCACTCTGGATGTCCATATATATCTTGCGCAATTTGAAGAATGAGTGATCGTATCTGATGCATGCAAGCATCCAACAACATTGGCCGATTATACCAAAGCATATGTCGAAGCCACCAGCTTGAGTGTTAGATTCTTGATAGCTGAGAATGAGCGCATGGTTAAGGAGTTTCAAATGGCCAAGTAGGGAGGAGAATAGGTTACAGCATCTGCAAGAGCAAAATTGAGGAGAGCGATACTAGATGAAGTATCGTCTCTCGAGACATTGATGCAAATGTTGTATTCCAAATTCGTCACCATGCATAAGTTAGTTTTCCATCTCAACGGTTGGCAGCAGCGTTGTGCTAGGAGAGCACGCATCTTGTCAAATCTGCAAACTGTTGTTTATAGCATGCAAACATGGACAATGAGGTACAAAGGAGCCCCATCGCACTTGCCAAAGATGATGAAGCCAAAGGTGGTAGTGTTGAAGGCACACATCTAGAGTTAGATCTGGAACTATGAGGAACTCCTGCAGCTCATCACCAGTTTGCAGGCTTCACATGCACGAGTATTTAGGAGCATGGATGTCATTGTATGCACACATGTGATCCCATCCATTGGAACACTCACCGAGGCGAAGTCAAAGAACAAAGTCTAACTAGAGCTTGACATGTATGTTGATGAGTTGATGCGCGTAGCCACCAACATAGACTTGGAGATCAGGGCAGACACTATGCATCAGTATGTTGTTGGTCCGACTGCACTTAAGACTATGATGCACATGTTATCAGACGAGTTGGACAGAGGTGCCATATTAGTGTACCCAAATGCAACAGAGGCAAGAGTTCGCTTTCAAAAGGATGTCACCATAGAGCACGTGGACACCATAATAGACTAACAAGTTTGGCATCAGTCCGCCACCGTCAATCATCCAGGATGTCAAAGAGTTGGTCTTCCCACAACTGTCTGAGTCTTAGTGATGCCTTGCATGGCTTGCTTAAACCTATTTTGTCTCACGTGGGTACATGTGCAGATTGTATTGTAAACATGTTGTAACAGTGAAAGACCAAGTGTCGATAGTAGAATGTAACATTCATGTAGTAGTTGAAGAGTCATGAGGGTAGGTGAAGAGTCACAAAGGAGAATGTCAAGGATCACCCCACCCTTTGATATTTATAGAAACTCATAACTCATTGTACAGGGCTTTTGGGAGCCAAGCTTCTTATAGGTGTATCTTAGAGAAATCTTGGAGTGTATTGTAACGAGCCTTGGCTTCTCCATAGTGTAGAGCTAGTATATCTCTTTGGAGGAGCAAACAACAGTGACTGTAATATTCCGCTATTGGGACTAGTGGTTGGTCATGGTTGTATGTATGATTGGATCTTTCACTTTCTTAATATAATAGAGCCAACACATTTCATGCATATGTTGTTATTGTAGTTCGGATTTCCTGGTTACTCTAATGATATACGTAAATGTTATTTATGCATGTATGTATGGACTATTCTGTATATGTTTATATGAATCTTATTGAAATGTGTTATTGGTATAGCCATCACTTTGAATCACCGGCTATCCTGCTTTCCAGCTTGTGATGTCTTACTGCTTGTGTGTTCCCTTTCAAGCTACGTGCTATCACAGGTTTCTAAGGGGCGCACCCATCCCCTGTTCCATGTGTTAGAGCCTTTCATGCACCTTCCTTGACTTGCTGCAAATGTCACACCCTTTCTACCAACAAGGACATCTTACTTACCTCTGCGCGTAATTGCGGTCAAGGCAATACCAGACTACCGACTGCTAGGACTCCTACACCAAACGGTCTGAGGTCTAGTTGGGACTTCTTATTGGGGAGATCCCCTAACATGTTGGCGGGTCCAACACCGTCAACATTTCTAGCATTAGAAGGAGGGCTAGATGATAAGTTGAGTCCTCACATCATGTTTTGAATCTTTGCACATCTGTCATAGATATCGTTAGACTTCTCCCTCTGTGATGTCTATATAATTCTCAATCTGTCGACATCACGAAGGATTTTTATGATCTCTTGTCAGAATTCATGTACGATGGTGAAGGTGAAGTGGCATGGCATGAGAACTTACATGACTTCCTTGCATTCTTAGAGGATGTAGATGAGTTCGATGAAGTCGAGGTCAGCTTGTTGCTTTCACACACACTTCGCGAATCCCTGGAACGATGGTGCCGCAACTTGCCTCACGATTGCATGCACTCACTTAAGCAGTTTTGTGATCTAATTAAATCTACTTTCCATCATTTTGATCCTTAACCTCTTGACAAAAAATTGTTAAAACAATGGAAGACTCTACATGAATCACCTATGGATTTTTGGTAGTGCTTCCATGTACTTCAGTTTGAAGCTCCGAAAAACCAGATGAAATTCCAATATCTTTGGGACATATTTGAATATTGCCTTCACAAATCATTCTATCCCAAGATGAAGTTGAAGTTCAAACCCTGCTCAACATACTTTGGTGATGGAGCTGCGCAATCACAAGTGGACACAGTCGTTGTCACAAGTGACTGTCCACCTTCCCCTCATCAAACAACTCCACCACCGCAGAGTGATGTGGGAGAAAATGCACACATGTCTGTTCAACTGTCACGTCCTCCCATCATCACTTCTCTCAATTTTCGTGTAGATTTGGTTGCGAAGCCCATGGGTTGTCATATGCATTTGTTACCTTAGCCTTCGTCTTCACATTCTATTGATCCTCCAAATTGTACTATCTTGTGTTCTTCCGTTCTGGACTCTACACCTGTAGTGAACGAGGATCAAGCCATCGACGGAGTTAGTGTTGCACAACCAACCTACGCTTTCATTTATGATGAGTATGATTGGGAACCTAAACATTAACCCGCGACAAAGGATGATCTCCTTTTGTCCATACCTCCTCCACTTTTTCCAGACATCTTTGGTGATTTTGTTATCTCTGCTTTTCCTTGCGTAAATCCATACGCAGATGCATCCACAGTTGATCATTCGCAGAACACACCTGATGTCAGTCCATCATTCGACAACGGAGAGGAAAAATCCTTCATTGAAAATCCACTTAATTTTTCATTTTCTTTTTCTGGAAATGTCGAGTGTGAAGATTCTTGCTTCTCATCTACCCCTCAGTTTGATTTATCTGATGATGAGGACGTCGATGAAATCATTGATTTTTTTATCGTAGCCGTCATGATCCATTTACTCATGTATTTGATCACAATGTTGATTCTATCTTTATTGATATTTCAAAGCCACCTGTTTATGATGATCTATCTGTTGATGAAGTCGAAGCCCCGTAGGTTGTCAAGGCACTTCAACCCAAGATAATGTTTATGTCAGGCACTCGTTGTCCTGAGGTTGGTTTCACTTCCGATCAAGAAATTTTTGAAATCCCCAAGGCTCCTCATCGCTCATCTGTATGCATTGAAGATGAATCCAACACAGATTTTGCTTCCTCCACTCGAACCACATGATCCCATCGCTCATGCATTAGAGGAATCTTACACAACAAGCACACTTGCGCGACGGAAGTTGTCTATGTTTCTCACGTTTACTTGCATGTCATAGTCAAGAGAGTGCATATGCTTAACATTTGCATGTAGTGTATCACAACACCATGGCAAATCCACAGAGTGCATGTCATGCACTTTCATGTTTTTCTTTGTTATGGACGCATTCAAACTCAGAGTGTGTTTGTCTTCATTGTTATATATTTCATGTTTGTTGGTTTGCGTGACTATGCTATCCACGAACCATGCCTTCACCACCATGGGTCAACCAATGCATCGATGGATACATTGGAAGTATCACTTTACGCATGCATCTCCATGCGCTGTTAGCTTAGGAGTAGGATTAGTGTTTTCTTATGTTGGTTTTCTTGCATGCATGTTTGATTTCTTGCTTTGTTTGTTTGTTTGCTTGTCTGCTTGCTTTGCTTACTTGCTTTGCTTTCGCATTTGCTTCTACTTTTGTTTTGTTTTGTTTTGTTTACTTGTTTATGTTCGTAGGTTAGTTTCGCATGAAATCGTGTATGACTCTTGAAACAAGCAGGGTAAAGTACAAGATGACTTGTACAATTATCAACTTGGTTATATGTTCTCCTATCTTTTTATGTAGAACTTGTTGTCTTCAGTCAATGATACACCAATGGAAAATACATTATGTTCAAAGTGAACCTTGATGAAAACACAACGCTTGCATGCTAACTAGTACCACCTACTCTAGTCGGTTGTTTTGGGTTAACCCTTGTCAGCTCATTCAAGTAGAGTAAGGTGAGGGGGAAAACCTTAACAAGTAAGTCAGAGGTATATACAAAATACTTCTTTGAAGGAGCAACCTCTTCTACTCTCAATAAGTCGAGATCCCTCTTCCGCCTCTGAAATAAATAAGTGTTATGAACAGTTCTTGAAAAAATGAAAAATCAAAATGTGAAAATTTTGAAAAATTGAATAAGGCGAAAGAAGAGAAAGGCTTCCTACGTAGAGAGGTGATGCAAGTAACTCGCTGGGGTACTGACCAAGCTCACTAGCAGTGGAGAAATGCTTGTGTTCTTGCGTGACTCCACAAGGGTATTGTCCAGGCCTACTGGCAGTGGAACAACACCAGAGATTAAACTTAAACTCTGACTGCCATATTTCTTATGCACCAATATACCCCTCATCCCCAATCGAAACAATTGTGTTTACTTGGCTTGGAATGTGTGTTGACTGACCAAGAGCATGGCAGGTGCTACATATTTTAATCAAGCTAGTGTGGAAACCAAGATGATCTAAGAACTGAACAATACTTCCGAAGGAGTTAGACTTGCTTTTCACGAAACAAGGTCCATTGAGAGAGCTGGAATTCTACCAGTGTGTCGCCAAGTATTGTAGCGGCTACAACCACCCTCCAAAATTTTGCCTTAGCTTCATTTTGGAGCCTCCCTACTAACCATACTTAGCAGCATGTCTTGCATTGTCCAAGTACAAATGCTTCAGTTGAGTTTCAGTGGCTTAACATCTAGTGCTTTTCAACTTGTTTGTTTCCCACCTGCAGGCTGATACTCGGGACTTAGTCATTTTCTAGTTGTGATGCTCACCTAGGAAATTTCAGAATTCTGGAGGGGAACCAACCTTCCCTTTGGAAATTGCGCAATCCATCTGGGCTGCCTGCTGGGCTCTAGAAATTCACAATCTAACTAGGTAGCCTGCGCTCTAAGAATTGCGCAATGCAGTGCAACAATGGGCTTCATCTCAAAAATTACTTAACTCTGACTGACAGCCAAGGCTTCAATCCAGAAATTGTGCAATGCATGAGGGATAACCAGATTTGCTCAGCTCAGAAACTATGTGAATGTCATTCCCAGGCTTACAGCCTGTTGCATGTGCTCCTAGGTTTACCAGTTCCCTCTAGGACTGACCAATCTTGATTTGCATGCATAGACTGCTTTTCCTGAAAAAGAAGAAAAGAAAAAGAAAAAAGAATCACTTGATTTTAGGGATCCAATTTTAGCAGTTGGAGGTTACATGCAAAAGTCGTTATAGAAACCTCCCGCCAAGTGTCATGTTTTCCCAAATTTGTGCCATGTGCGTCATAAGCCTTAATCTTATCAAACTTATTTATTCGACACTTCAGAGCTCATTCCTCACATCAATCTTGGAGCTCTGACATCCCACATCGCATCTAGGAGCATTCGGCACATTCAACTCAGCTTTTTTCGGGTAAGTCTGCTTTTCATGTCTTTTGCTACTTTTCTGTCACTTTTTGTATTTCGCTTTGTGCGAATGTTGTTTGCTTGGTTTTGTTGAATGCCTGCTGTTATTTTAATGCATGTTAGCTTGTAGAAGCATTGTTTCAAGTTTTTCGTGGCATCTCATGGTTGTCGCATGCGTGGCACTGTTTCTGCACTAACGATCATCGTTGTGACGACTCGCTTCACACACATGCTTGTTTTCCTGTTTTTTGAATCCTTCACTCATTGTTTGCATGCATGATCATTGACTCTTGTTTTCACTTAGCTTTGCCATGCATTCAGACTTTTAATGTTTTCAGTCATCCGTCGGTGGGTATGGACTGCCTTGGCCTGAACCTTGCCTTACTTGGCTGGCAATGCGCATCTATGAGAGCGAAGGCTATGCCTTCCTCCCAGAAATTATGCAAATCTTCCCTAGCACTAGACCCCAGGCTTGCTCTATATAATTTTGAGAGGCAATGCCTTGCTGGCCCCAAAAATTGTGAAAATGTAGTTTGCTAGTTTATAGTACTCGCTGACTAAAACTGTGCATTGTGTGGTTTCTATCTTTAGTAGGCTAGGATGGACTATGCATTACAGAGTTTTAGTAGTCAGTCAGCCTCCTGACAGCCTGGACTGTGCCTTGCATAGTTTTGGCAGTGAGTCTCCTAGCCTCCCGATGAAAATTGTGCAATCTTCCTAGTCAATCACCTAGGTATGTTGCATGTAAGTCCTCAAAGTTGTCATGGTTTTCAATTGAAAAATTGCTTTCCATGAGTGTTGTTATGTCTCTAGGTATCACAGGTGTTTGGCTGTCACTCAACAGTATAGGTACAATGGCCTCCAAGAGAGCAGGGTCAAAGGACACTGTTGAGAGCACGACTAGAGAGGCAGTTGAGCAAGTGTCTATGAGCTTGCCTATCTATGAAGGCACCAAGCTGTTAATAGACACATATATCAAGATGAAATGGAAGGACATCAATGATACATTCTCAGGGACATTTGAGGAAACTCTGGAAGACCGCAAGGTTTATGTCAACATTCACAAGTTTGGTTTGTACCGAATTGCATGCAAGTATCTCGCGTTTCCATGCGCGGACATGATCCACTGAAATGTCTCATATACTGTTCTTGAGACAATGGTGTTGATCAATTCCAGTGGAACACAATTTGCTACCTTGAGGGAGAAGGACTTTCAGGAGATGTATCACTTTCCACAGCCGGTGATCACGATGGAGAAACCCTTCAGTAGACCCAGCAACAGTGAAAAATCAAGAGATATCTTGTAGAGCTGGGTGAAAGATCCAGCCAAGTTTAGGACAACACCCAACCAGGTTTATAATACGAAGATATTATGAAAGGCATATTAGTTCTTGTTCATCTTTGCATGTCGCTTATACGACTAAGAGAGCACAGAAACCTTCCGACATGTTGGCTATCAAGTTGAAGGAATAGGTAACAGAAGCCCAACGTCTGCCCTAGGGTCAACAAGTGAAGATATACATGTTCGCTTACATACTGGTTGCAGTTTGTGCGCATCAGCAGTCCCCAAGCTTGGGTTGGGCATGGACACCTTCATAAACCTTTGTGCACACTTATTGCGGGTTATTCTCCAAATGCAACTTCTGTGGAGTTATCATACAGTTATCAGACCACTTCGTCTCTTCGACGTACAAGATGATATTTGAGAAGGATCCACCTTGCATGTCACAGGAAGCGATGGAGGCATTGATCGACATAGCGGATTGGTATGCCTCACCCCTTGACACCTTCATACAAATGTACAACGTGGAGAAGACTCTGCATGTTTTACCAAAGTTTTCCATGGACAAGCTCATCATGCAAGAAGTGTCGTATCACATCTCAAAAGGGTTGTCAGCAAGACTGCATTTGGAAAATAAGGCACCTTGACTCGCTCTTCCTTTGCGGATCGGGTTGTATGAAATACAAAGTCTCAAGCATGCTAAGGCCAAGACGAAGGAATTCAAAAGATTGACCTTCGACACCAGAAGTTTCAATCCATATGACCCACATTGCTTAGTGAAGGACCATTGTGTGAGAGTGAAACATCCTTGGATCCATGGGGTGTGTCATTGGCCCGAGGAAGACCCATGGAGATATTACTATCACTTCTCCAAGCTCAATGAACCGGTCAACATAGTTGTAGAGTGGTTAGCAAAGAAGAGGGAAGCAACATCTCAGAGAGCAGCATCATCAGCAGCAGAGGATAGTATACTTGCATGTGACAAATCTAAGAGGAAGGTTGTTGACAACGCAAAGGTAGAGAAAAGTTGCAAGTTCAAAGCAGATCCACTTGTGTTGAAAGCAGATTTGGAGATTGAGGCTAAGAGGTGACAGCGCGATAGGAGGATTGCGCAAAGGCAAAGAGAGAAATAGAGGATGGAGGAAACAGAAAAGGAGTTGCAGGAGTTGAAGCGGAAACTCAGGGAAGAACAGGAGTTGCGTAAAAGAGAGAAGGAAGCGCAGCAGGAACAGGTATAGCAGGAGGCACAACATGCACATATTGATGAAACTGCGCCCATACATGTTATAGACTCATCTAAGCAGCTGGAACAGAGAAGACAAGGTGAGCAGTTGCAGGAGCAGGACTTAGCTCAAGAGATTGAACAGATGCTAGAGAAAATGGACACGGATATGGTTCAGTCAGAGTCAAATCAAGATATTGACCTCATGCCTCAGAACCAAGAGGTCACCCCACCATATTCACCGGATCCAGAGGCAGAGCAAGTCCTAAACATTCAAGGAGAAATAGAGATCCTTGAAGACAATCCAGAAGTATAGATGCACAACATATCTTTCAACGAGTCACAACACAGGGTTGTGCAGCCATGTGGAGTGCCCACTCTGGATGTCCATATATATCCTGCATAGTTTGAGGAATGAGTGATCGTATCCAATGTGCGCAAGCATCCAGCAACATTGGTCGATGCTACCAAAGCATATGCCGAAGCCACTAAGTCGAGTGTTCGATTCTTGATAGATGAGAACGAGCGCATGGGTAAGGAGTTACAAGCGGCCAAGCAGGGAGGAGAACAGGTTACAGCATCTGCCATAGCCGAATTGAGGAGAGCAATACTAGATGAAGTATTGTCTCTCAATACAGTCATCGAGACATTGTATTCCAGATTCATCACCGTGCATAAGTCAGTTGTCCATCTCAACGTTGGCAACAGCACTGTGCTAGGAGAGCACGCATCTTGTCAAATCTGCACACTGTTGTCGATCACATGCAAAAATGGATAATGAGGTACAAAGGAGCCCCATTTCACTTACTAAATATGATGAATCCAAATGCGGTAGAGTTGAAGTCACACATCTGGAGTTAGATTTGGAACTATGAGGAACTCTCGCAGCTCATAACCAGTTTGTAGGCTTCACATGCATGCGTATTCAGGAGCATGGATGTCATTGTGCACACACATGTGGTCCCATCCATTAGCACACTCACCGAGGCAATGTCAAAGAACCAATTCTGATTGGAGCTGGACATGTACTTTGATGAGTTGATGCGCGTAGCCACCAATGCAGACTTGGGGATTAACACAGGCATTATGCATCAGTATGTTGTTGGTATGGCTACACTCAAGACTATGATGCGCATGCTATCAGACGAGTTGGATAGAGGTGCCAAATCAGTGTACTCGGATGCAACGGAGGCAAGAGTTCGCTTTCAGAAGGATGTCACCGTAGAGCATGCAGACACCATAAGAGACTACCAAGCTTGGCATCAGTTTTCCACTGTCGATCATCACGAGGATGTCAAAGAGTTGGTCTTCCCATGGTTCTTTAAGTCTTATTGATGTCTTGCATGGCTTGCTCAAGCCTATTTTGTCTCACATGGGTACATGTACAGATTTTAATGTAAACATGTTGTAACAGTGAAAGACCAAGTGTCAATAGTAGAATGTAACAGTCATGTAGTAGTTGAAGAGTCATGAGGGTAGGTGAAGAGTCGCAAAGGGGAATTTCAAGGGTCACCCCACCCTTTTCTATTTATAGAAGCTCATAGCTCATTATACAGTGCTTTCGGGAGCCAAGCTTCCTATAGGTGTATCTTAGAGAAAGCTTGGAGCGTATTGTAATGAGCCTTGGCTTATCCATAGTGCAGAGATTGTATATCTCTTTGGAGGAGCAGGTGGCAGTGACTATAACATTCCGTTGTCGCAACTAGTGGTTGGTCATGGTTGTATGTATGATTGGATCTTTCACTTTCTTAATATAACAGATCCAACATGTTTCATTCATATGTTGTTATCGTAGTTCATCTTTCCTAGTTACTCTAATGATATATGTAGCTGTTATTTACGCATGTATGTATGGACTATTATGTATATGTTTATATGAATCTTATCGAAATTTGTTGTTGGTATAACCATCACTTTGGATCGTCAACTATCATTCTTTCCATCCTGTGATGTCTTGCTGCTCGTGTGTTCCCTTTCAAGCTGCGTGTTATCACAAGTTTCTAAGGGGCACACTCATCCGCCGTTCCATGTGTTAGAGCCTTTCATACACCTGCCTTGACTCGCTGCAAATGTCACACCCTTGCTACCAACAAGGACATCTTACTTAGCTCTGTGTGCAACCACGGTCAAGGTGATATTGTACTACCCACTGCTGGGACTCCTACACCAAATGGTTTGAAGTCTAGTTGGGACTTCTTATCGAGGAGATCCATTGACATGTTGGTGGGTCCAACACCATCAACAAAAAGTCCTACATCCACACACCAATTATCAAATTTAAATTCAATATATTCTTTATTTTCGATCAATGATTTGACCATCATATGTTGATCTTCTAAAAAAATTGTGAGATTCTCAAAAGGTCTCTTTTCAACATCTTCATCACTTTCCTCATCTCCAAGGAGTGATCCCTATTCTGGTGCATAAATGTACCCTACTTCTTCCTCTTTTGATGCCTCATCCATCATTTCTCCATACTGGTTCGAACTATTCCAATAATCCATCGAGTTGTCAAGAATTTTCTCCTCGACATCTTTGACTTCCTTCTCATCAAGGAACATACTTTGTTCAAAAACTACTATATTATAATCAGCTACTCTAATTTTTGCCTTCAACCTATCATTGCCTTAGCCTCATTTGCAATGAAGGCCATCTCACTTTCTTCTTTTTCATTATCCAACCATAACACTGGTTTCTTTCTCTGGCTTGAAGCCTCTGCTTTATCCAATCTAGATCTGCTCTTATCTCAATCATTTCCTACTCCCTTTTTTCATGACTCATTCTCCTCTTGCTATCTTCCTTAACATTCATTCCTCTTTGATTATGACTTTCCTCTGAACCCATCACATGGCCATTAATAGTCATGTTTTCTTCTTGTGAACTCTCCTTGTTCACCTGTGAGCTGAAACAAGCCTTCTCCATCTTGTAAAAAGTCTGCTACTTGTCATAGTACCCAGTTCTATTCTTGGTATCATTTCCTTCTCTTTTTCTTGGCAATTATACCCAAATTCATTATGGAAATGCCCTTGGAAACTTCTACCCAACCTCTCCTTTGATGGAATTTGTCCTTCTTTTGGTTCTCTGCAGTAGAACCTCTTCTCCTTCTTTCTTCTTGAGCATTTCTTCACCTCAGCTTCAAAAGCTATCAGGTTGTTGCATCTTCATCTGCTCACTTCACAACATTGTTTATTGTTTGGATGATGTCACTTCCTTTGTTGATGTCTTCTTTAACCTACAATCAGATGCTTGTTCAAATTTAAACTAAAAAAAAAAGCAATAAAGGTGCTTCTCCAAGAATTCCTTTCTCTGCTTCAAATTACTACAAAAATCTTTCAATCTTATTAAGTTGTCTTCAAACAATTATATGACTCTATCAACATAGATTTGCCTTATGGATTCATGACGTTGACAATTTGACTAAATCAACTCATCACTTGTGCTTGACTTGATTCCTACTTGGTCATGGATTGATTTGTCTTTAAACTCAGGGTGTCGGGTACCACCGATCATGCACCCAATACAATCAATGACTCAAACTTTATTGCACTCTTGACTTGACTTTGGATTAAATTCTTACGAAGACTTCATTACTTGACTTCCTTAGATCAAATTTTTTACTTGACTTTACCCACTTCAAATTTATAGTTTTTCATTATTCACATACATGAGACCGTTAGACTTTACATGACTCCCTCACATTTATCAATCCATACGATGATCATTTACATACTTTGTTTGCTTGCTTGAATTGGATTTCTATTTTTACTTTGAGGCTCACTTGAATTCTTCATTCCAACTTGTGTATTTGATAGTGATTTTCCATTTTGAATGCTTGAGTGTTCCTTGTAGTTACTTGATTGAAATATGCATGAAATGGATCAACTATGAGCCTTCATTGATTTTCTTATATGTTGTGTTCAATACCAAAACTAAACAAAAAATGATGCACCATCACAAATGTACATAGAGTGTACCTAAGATCCCCTTATTCAAATTTCGGGCAGATCTAGGACACAACATCACCAAAAACATGATATCATTTTATTAGATATTTGGGGTACATAATACTTCTCAAGCTTCCATTTGAACATTTCACCTTCATAACATTGACATTTCTCACACAATGATAATGCAAAGCAACTTTTGACTTACACAATTTTTAATGACTTTGACTCTACTTGCTTTGAATTGGACTCTTTAGATATTTGATCAACTTTCACAATCTTTGACACCATTACATTTACAATTCAATAGAGATAATCGTGTCATTACAACAATGATCTTGAGTCGACTTGAACATTAACTTATCCCAAACTATGCCTCAAATCCATTCCAATCTCACAATATCTCTAGAGAGAAAATTTTCAATCATGCACAACGCACTATCCTTTTGAATATTAAGCTCCAACCGATTTTCAAATATAGGATTCATTGAGTTGAGAACCTCATTCTAAAGCCCAGTATGGAGTGGATATGTAAGTTTGTCTGTCCATCTTTCTGTGACACATACTTTAAACAGAAAAATAATGTTGGCTATAATAAAAAAAATTAATATGTTGTAAAGTAATTAGAAGTAAAAAAAAATGTGTAAGATATTTAAACCTTATACTTTTCAAAAATGTTTCAATAGGAGATTTAAATGAACTATTTAAGATCTATGTTAACTAATTTTCTCTCATAAAATGTTTCTTTGTACATGTTATGTAAAATATTTTAATGTCAATTATATATATATATATATATATATAAATATATATATATATATATATATATATATATATATATATATATATATATATATATATATATATATATATATATAGATATATATAATAATTTTTTTAAATGATATATCTATATATATATATATATATATATAATTTTTTTTAAATGATATATATATATATATATATATATATATATATATATATATATATATATATATATATATATATATATATATATATATATATATATATATATATCATGAAAAAATAAGTTTTATGGTTAAAATATTTATTTGGTCCTATATATACTCTATGTAACATTCAAAATGACAATTTAAACAATAAAAAATTTACACATTGTATTTTGCACTCTAAAGAAGTTTGCACGTGAAGAAATTTGATCCCTCTCAGCTCATGTTAGATCTGTATTTAAGATGGGTCTATGGTGGTATTACTAACTGAACTTGTTGCTAGATCATTGACTCTTATGAGTGTTGGGAATAAATTTTAAAAAATTAACTTACCTTTTATTTTGGCACCATCTATTTTCTTTCTTTCCTCTTGCAAGAGACACATGCTTATCAGGGTCAACATTGTTGTGCTAGGTTTCAACTTTCTAAACACCTGCCTCTTTTCCTTCTCAATCCCTGAGGTTTCTAAACCAACAATCAACTATTGGGCACCACAAACTCACAGTTCTTCAACGCGCCCTTCGGAGGCTGTCTTAGTATGCTCACAAGTTCGTAGCCTTCCAACAGTAGTGGCAATCCACTTTCAGGGACGATCTTGGCAAATGTCGTTGAATCTGTCGTGAGTGGAGCAAAAAGAAACTTCAAAATTTATTGGAAAGACATTGATATATGTGCATGATGTAAAGGAGGGTAACTTGTTTATCGGATCAAAGGAAGACCCAACAAGAGATTCAAAGAAATGCATTATCTAGTTTCGTATCATCTTCACAGAGATCAAAGGCATGTGCAAAACAGACTTGCGATTTTGGTTCTATCACCATCATTCACTTCACTTTGAGGGGAATAATCTTGAATCACAAATGATGCCAGCTTCACCTCTTTACACACCCAACCAATCCCTAAATTTAGTGTACACTTAATTCACACGCACCAACACAAATTTTCTTACATAGTCCACTCCAACAAATTTGATATGTAACATACCCAGTATCTCCAATCGCTATGATACCACTTTGATGCCAACAACATCAACATTCACATCTTACTCATGACAAAGTCTACCCTTCAATGTCCTGACAACACAATTTAACTCCCTCCATATAAAAATCCAACACCACACACACAAAACACAAACTTACACACACAAATACACAAAATATTCAGAATATTTACAAACTCACAGGGTCGTAATACAAGCACAAATTTCCCAACCACACTCTCTAGATTATGCTTCATTAATTTATACAAGTGGATCTAAACCAAAATTGGTTTCAGATTCCAAAATCCCTCAAAGAATTTCCATAGTTTTGTTTAGATCCACAAAATCCTCACCTAGATACATATTCCTCTCATGATATCTAACTAAACACTCAAATATCTCTAACTCTCTCAAATATTCTTGAGATCTCTCCTAAAGAGTAGATCTAATTACGATATTTCTCACTCTCATCATTTATATATTTTTAGTAAAAACATAGAAAAATAAATTAAAATTAAATCTAACTTTGGGAACCAACTCCCTTGGTAAATGAAACACCTAGTTAAAATAAGTTTTGACTCGGTGGTAAGATGCTCCTGCATCATTTTTAAAGGTGACAAATTGGTTCATTTGATTGGGATAGACGCCCATGAGAGGAGTTGGTTTATCGATGGATGAATGGATTTGGTGAATTCATGTGACGAGACAAAATGAAAGCAGAGAGAGGCATTACTATGAATATGGATTCATACTTGTGATATGTGTGAGTGAATATCACCTTCTCGCTGATCGATCAATAGAGACAACGAAGGAATAAAACCAACCTTAACCAGAGCTCAAACATAACCATAATTTATCAGTTGATATCTTAACAATCCAACAACAAAAAAGGACCCAAAATTTTATCCAAAGGAGGTGTTGTTCAAATCCATGGGAAGTGATCTTACCCCGATAAATTCAAGCTCAATAGTAGGCGGTCCATTCTCGACTAGTGTGGGTGATACTTTCAAGGCCAAATGCACCAAACCGACTACTTTAGAGGATAATTGAGCGTAACTGTAACATTTTTATTTTGAATTGTGTTTGTCATGAAGTTCATAGGAGTGGCCATGTTAAGCACTCCTTCACAACCTTCCATTAGGGAGTTGAATTGTATCCACAACAATAATGCGAGAGTATGGAGCTTTGTTTGAGTACATAGAAGTTGATTGTGCGGGAATGCAAAGAAATGTGTTTTCTCGGAATACATGCGGAAGTGTGGAGCTTCATTTGAGTTTGGAGAAATTGATTGTGTAGAAATGCAAAAAAAATTGTTTTCTCTACACTCCCGCACAATCAACTTCTCCACACTTACCCACCTTGACAAGTCATAAAATTATAGTTTAACATGAAAATACATGAGGAGTTATTTGTCACATATATAAAATGAATTTTTCCTTTTTCAAGTTAGGAAATTATTGTTTAAGTAATTTGAAGAAATGTGAAGGCTTCCTTATATATAGAATGAGTTAATATTAGTTGAATAAATTTAGTTTAAATTTTATTTTGATTATAGCATATGCAAATTCAAAGAAAAGAAGATAATTGTTTATAAAAGTATTTTGGTGCAGTCTAATCATTAGTTGCCTTTAGCACTCCAAGGTACCAAAATAATTGTTCTAGTTAGAATCACGGGCTTACCCTCCACAACACGCCTCACAAAATGAAATAGATCAAGCAAAGAACAAACATCAACCCACGACAATACATAGTATTGGAGATTTAAGGGCGGAGAAGTTGATTTTGCGGAAATGCGGAGAAAACACATTTCTCCTTACTTACGCACGATCAACTTCTCCTCACTTAGCCACCTTAAAAAGTCATAAAACTTTTAACATGAAAAAACATGAGGGGTTACTTGTCAAATATACAAAATGATTTTTTCCTTTGTCAATTAAGGAAATTATTATTTAAGTAACATGAAAAGGCGTGAGAACTTCTTTATCAAATATATAAAATGGATTTTGCTCTAATATAAGTTGAATAAATTTAGTTTAAATTTTATTTTATACGATATGGAAATTTAAATAAGGGAAGATAATTGTTTATAAAAGTACTTTTGTGCAGTCTAATTATGAGTTGTTTTTAGCACTCCATGGCATAGAAACGATTTTTCAAGTTAGAGTCATGTGCTTACGCTCCACATTAGGCCTCACAAAATTAAATAGATAGAGTAGAGGACAAACGCTAACACATGACAATACAAAATACTAGAGATGACAATACACCCATATGCCCATTGTAATGACAATGATCAACTAAATTTAGCCCTTTAATTGTTTTGGTTTCTCTTAGGAATGTATTCCATTGGTTCTACATAACTCAGGTTGCATCTTTTCTAAAATCACGTGCATTTTTGCAGTCTCGTTTTCATGAGTTTCCCTATTAAATCAAAAGCACTAAACACAAAATCATTAGCTTTTAAGGAACTCGAAGCGTTAGCTTGGGGCACATTGAGTGCCTTGCAGCCTTGAGGGAAATCCCATGCTCAACGACGACTATGGTGTTAGCGGTGGGAGCATTGCTGACGAAACAACCGTACTCAATGGAAACGTGAACATCCACATAGTGAAATCTTTGCGCAAAGAATCTCTGCATAAAGAAACATAATAATATTAATTGGATATTTGTTTAACTACCTCTGTAAAGGACCTGCAATTGTGTCAGTGTTAGCATCATTGGGCAACGCAGTAACATAACAATGTTAGTGTTAAAGCATTCACCAAGGGAATGGCCACTCACAAAATTAATTTTATTTTATTTTAAAATGAATTGTCAGGCACTGGAAAATACCGAAAATAAAGCGCCCTCCACTAGAGAATTATGCCCCATCAGAGGTCGCTTAGCCAATCGAAAACAAGAAAAAAAAATATTTCCACAAAATTATAAAATGATTTTTGAATTTACGGGGAAATAGAAATATTAAGCATTTTCCTGAACCTTTGGTTAAAATTGCAAAAGCACAACAAAATAATGCAAAGTAAATGCACTTTAACCATGAGGTAGGTGCTATAGTCCCTAATGAGGTAGAGACTAAATAATTGAAAGTTTTATTATCGACAGGGCATAGAGTAGAGGATGACAAGGTTTTTTGTTAAGGCATTCCGTGGTGTAAAGGACAAAAATATAACCACACTATCCAAGCCACAAATTAAATATTCCAATCATCTCAAGAGTCATATTAAGAAGAAAAAAATGAATTCAAGAGGCCATCGATGTCATAAATCATATCATTGACAATAACATTGCCAAATTGGTTGGCCTCTGTTTCACCTCTACTTTTTTCAGTTTCCAAGGCGAGTTCTATGAACAAACTTGTGGGTTTGTGATGGGTCCTCATCTTTCCCCTATTGTTGCTAATTTATTCATGGAAGATGTTGAGAATAAGGCTTTATCCTTTGCTTAGTTTCAACCTAAAAGATGGAAGAGGTTTGTTGATGATACATCTGTCATTTGGCCCCATGGTCGTGAGAAATTAGATTTGTTTTTTAACCATCTTAATTCTTATTCATACTCCATCCAATTCACAATGGAGGTTGAGGTAAATGAGTGTCTTCCTTTCCTTGACATCCTCATCTCCAAAATGAATGATGGTTTTGTTTCTTACCAAGTTTTTCACAAAAAAACTCACACGGAACAATATTTTCATGTCAGTCTCATCATTTTCCGGTGCAAAAATTCGGGGTCCTTAGCACTCTTGCCACCAATGCTCTGAGAATTTATAATGAGAATCTCTTGGAGGAGGGAAAATCTCATCTTCTAATTTTTTTTCAAAATAATGGCTAAGGCAAAACTCAAGGCCTCAAGGCTTTTCAAAGAGCCTATAAAGAATCAAGAGTTAAGCATGTTCGTGATGATGATATTTCTAAGGTGCAACTTTCATTTATCCAAGGGACCACTAACATGATTCCTAATATTCTTAAAAAGAATAGAGTTTTTGCTTCGTTCAAACCCCTTAATACCATTAGAAATTATATTAGATTTGTTAAGGGCCCTATAGACCCTAAAGGCAGGAGAGGGGTCTACTTGATCCCTTGTTCCTGTGAGATCCCCTACATTGGAGAAATTGGTTGCTCCATGAACTAGAGAATCCAAGAGCATGCAGCAGACATCAGGCACAATCGCTCCCGCTCATCATCTCTAGTTGAACGCGCGGAGAAATCCAAACACCATGTCTACATTTGAGGATTCCAGAGTCATTGTTAGGGTTGATCACTTCCACTATACAAACCTGAGAGAGGCTACTAAGATTGGGAAGCATGCAATCAAGCTCAACAAGAATAATGGTTGGAAATTGAGTAAGAGCTCGATTCCAACCCTCTCTTCTTTATTTCACCTGTTGTTCCCCTCCTCTCTTTTTTTTCATTAAATATTATTAATTAAAAATTTACTTAAATTCTTAATATAATTTTAAATTTTAATTAATTAATTAATTTTATTTCAATTCAACTTAATAAGAATATTGAGCTTATTTTAATGAATTTTCTTACTCTAAATACTTAAATACTTAATTTAATTTTTAAAGTTTTAATTAATTAATTTATTTTAATATGAATAAAAATATTAAACTTATTCTAATGAATTTTCTTATTCATATTCCTTAGTTCTAATACATCTATACAATTTAACCCTTTATAATATTATTGATTTTATTTAATTAATTGCTTTATCTATATATATATATATATATAAAAGCTAGTTTACAACTAAATATTATTTTACTTAAATTAATAACTCATTCTTAATGGCTAACTCTAGACCCTCATGCGTCCTTGCTATTTATTTTTTAAGATTGATTGATTTTTTCACCTTTGTCCTGAGGATGAACCACATTAGTTGGTTCAAAACATCGACAAAATCCTAATGATGTGATTAATCCGAAAGACATTCTCATTTGCAATATGGACCACAAAAGTCTAAGATCTAACAATAAACACTGATTTATTAATAAAATTTTCTTTATTTAATAATAATAATAATTTATTAATAATTAATAAAATACTAATAATTAGTTTAAATAATAATATGATTAATTTAAATAATAATAATAAGAATATAATTTAAAAATATTAAATAATTAAATAATTCAATTATATTAAATAATTCAATTAAATAATAATTTGAACAATAATATTGTTACTAAAAATATTAATAATAAATAATGAATTTTATAAACCCTATAACAACCATGGTTGACCATGGTTGATTTTCATATTGAGACAATCTTTCTCACAATGTGACATTGGACCATGGTTGACTATGGTTGTCACAATGTGACATTGGACCGAGGGATTGATAAACCCAAGGGATATGAACGCTTCAGTTGATAAACCCAAGGGATTGATAATATAAACCCAAGGATTTAATTCTAAAACCCCAAGGGATTATAAACCCATGGGATTTTTATTATAAACCCAAGGTATATAAACCCTAAGATAAATATTATAAACGTAAGGGATTAATATTAAAAACCCAAGGGATTATAAACCCAAGGGAATATTATTAAACCTAAGGGATAAACATTATAAACCCTAAGATAAATATTATAAACCCTAAAATAAACATGGTTGATCACTAATGATTTTCATATTGACATAATATTTGTCACAATGCGACGTTGGGCAATGGTTGGCCATGGTTGACCATGGTTGATTTTCATATTGAGACAATCTTTGTCACAATGTGACCATGGTTATTAACCATGATTGATTGTAATGTCCAAACAATCTTTGTCACAATGCGATGTTAGACCATGGTTGATTTTCATATTGAAACAATCTTTGTCACAATGAAACATTGGACCATGATTGATTTTCATATTGAGAAATTCCTATTATAAACCCAATGTATCATCCCTTGTGAAAATTCCATGTAAAAATATATAAATACCATAGATGATGGGACACGTATTTCAAGTTGAATGGTGGGCAGGACATCCTAGTGGGTGTTCATTTGGTTGTTTATGGTTAAGGAAATTGGCAAGGCAATGGCTAAGGCATTAAAGAGACAAAAAGGTATTTTTGCACATTTATTTATGAAAATAATGGAAATTAGGAGAAAAATGAGGTGAAAGGTCACAAGTTGCATGTGAGGAGGAAAATGAAGGAAAATAATAGAAATTACGAGAAAAAGGAGGTGAAAGGTCATAGGTTTCATGTGAGGAGGAAAATGAAGAAAATAGATGCCTCATTAATAAAAAGGATTCTAAGGATTAGTTGGCAAGCGTCTTCCTTTCAAATGTTAATCTTTTGCCAGTGTAGCTTTGGGATCTCTCTCATTATTCTCTCTCTCTCTCATACTCTTGGATAATTAGATTTTTATTGGAGCACTCTTGGTGGGTGTGGCATACTTGGATTCTTGGAGCAAGAAGGAAAATAAAGAACAAGAAAGCACAAGAAGGCATCAACATTGGCAGCTACATCATATTTGCTTACAGGTACCGAGTTGCATGTATGATTTCTTCACTATATTGGCATGCATGGCACATGCATGTGGTTTCTTGGTTGTGATCTGTCATTAGCATGGAGGACTGCCTGGATTGATAGTGGATTGCCTAGCCTTGTCATTTCCTATATAACCATGGTGATTGTGGGTTTACTTTCATTGCTTTGTTTTGGTTGGTTCTCATGTTTCCTTAGCTTGGGTTGAGTTATTAGTCTAGAAGCCCTGTAACAGCTTGGGTTGAGTTACTAGTCCTGGAAGCCCTGGTTGAACAAACACTTTGGAAGCCCTTTAACGGCTTGGGTTGAGTTACTAGTCCTGGAAACCTGGTTCGACAAATTCTTTAGAAGCCCTTGGTGGGTTGAGTTACTAGTCCTAGAAGCCTTGGTTGGACAAACACTCTGGAAGCCCTGTATAAGTTGTGGGTTGAGTTACTAGTTTTGGAAGCCTTGGTTGGACAAACGCTCTCGAAGCCCTGGAAGGCTTGGATGGAGACAAATCTGATGATGGTTTTGGTGATGTCCAATCGTGAGGTGGAATCACTGTTTGATGGGTTGAGGTGGATGGCCTCTAGAAGCCCTGGATGAGTTTTAATTGATGCGTTCTCTGATATCCCACATTAATGCTTGGACTATGGCATGGGGGTGAGTGGCTGAAGAGAGACTTGGCTTAACCAATCTATGGTCGGGTGGAACGTGGTAGTCCCATCACCGGTTGGTTTATTGCATTTATTAATGAAAAATTCATTCCCTTGATTTTCATGTGCAAATGTACTGATGTATATATGGATTTTGATGGATGATATGTTTATTGTATTTATGTTCCTATTATGTTGTTTATATGCACATTTACCCCGGAGGGTGTTATAGAGTGGTATTAGAGCATGGTTCAAACACTTTGATTGGATGGACTCTATCATAGGTGAAATGAAGGACAAAGGTTAAATTTTAGACCTTTCTATCATATCTGTTATAAATTTTCTTCTGTGGCATATTAGAAGTTGAAAATTTGTCCATATTGAAGGTAAATCCCACTGATAATGTGGTAAAATTTTCAGATATTGGTTCACAATAGTTTAGGAATTATGATCTAAGGAAGATGACCTTCCTGAATGCACCTTTAAATAGGTAATGTTGGAATGTATGAAATAACTTATCTTCTGTAGGCTTTCAAATGCTGAAAAATCGTCCACATTGAGGGGAAATACTAATGATTATGTGGTAGAAATTTCAGATATTGGGTCGTAATATTTTAGGAGATATGAGCAGAGGGAGTCGAGCCTTCTGAATGCTCCTAAAATCAGGCCTCAAACAGGTCACGCTGAAATTTTTGTTATAATTTTTCTTCTGGGCACTCTCAAGAGCTGAAATTTTTTCCACAATGAGGGGAAATCCCACTTATATTGTGATAAAAATTTTAGACATTTATTCACTATATTTTAGGATATATGACCAGTGGAAGTTGAGATTTCTGGACACTCCTAGAATTGTGCACCAAATATGATTGTGTTGGTATTTTTGTTATAACTTTTCACCTATGAAATCTGAGAAGTTGAAACTTGAACTATAGTGAGGGAAAATACCACTAATCATATGGTTCAATTTCCATTGATATATGCATTGAATCATTCGCTATATTAGTTTGCATGCAAAGTGTTTGATGAAATGCTTAAATGGTTCAATGATTAATTGCATACAAACTATTTGATAAAGTGCACCAATGAGTATGTTGTTTGTGGTTGGGGAGAGTATTGATGTGTAATAGTATTCTTGTAGTTGATATATGCTTACTTATATGCAAATAGTTTGCTATATTAGTTTATATGTAAAGTGTTTGAAGAAATGCTTACATGCAAATGTAATAGTATAGTAGTTGTTTGAAGAAAATGTAAAAGTATGGTAATTGTTTGAAGAAAATGTTATTTTTTAGATGGGATAGTATTTTAGTATGATAATATGGATGTAGCTGATCTATTCCTATTTGAATGCAAAGAATATGAAGAGTTGCATGTAGGGAATTTGAAAGGTTGCATGCAAGGAATTTGAAAAGTTGCATGTAAGGAAATGGAAATGTGACATGTTTTTAGTTATAATGTTACAAGTGGAATAAATGCAATGTTTTGAATTAATCTCATACAAAATGTATGAGAAATGAAAATCAATTTCTTTTCAAGTGTGGTTAAATTTAGTAGAGTTTTGGAAATCCCATTTCCATAATTGGACATTGGAGATCGGGCATATAATTCGTACATAGTCAGTCACATGTTCCAAAAATCAAGACATCGTATCTATTAATTTGAAATCACCGATTGGTTCATTGCATTGTATTGGTGAATGCTGATTTCAAATTAATAGACATGATGTCTTGATTTTTGGAACATGTGACTGATTGTGTACGAATTATATGTCATTTACATGTTGATTTCATGTTATCTACTTACATCCTTGTATGTTAGGTTACATTTTTGAATATTTTGATTACATGTATCAATCTTTTAGGTTGATTACAAGATATGATCGCTTATGTTCAATTACATGCGTTTATGTGTAGGTGTAGTTGATTTGGCATTGCTTATGCATATTGTTTGTTGCATGTGGCAATGTGTACAATGGATTAATGGTTGTTGTTATGCATGTATGGTCGTGGCTATGATTATGCATGTATAGTAGGTCAAACATGCCTTGTGAAGTCATTGTATGCAATTTAGACCATCATGATGCTATTGGTTGTTATGATGCTAATGAGCTAGTTGAGATAGAGCAAGGGATGCAGATAATCATAATGGGGTTGCATGATTAGACTTTGGGATAAGAGGAGATTGTCATACAGGTAGTGTATGTTTGGCATGCAGGTATGTAAGTTAAGGATTATTGTATGCATTAGGGTTATATACATTAGGTTTATGAACATGTATTTGATGTTATGGTTACATTCATGATAGATGTTAGATGATTAGTGTGGTTATATGCACATGTGTCAAATAGTCAAGAATGATAGTAACTTCTAGTTTTTTCCCCTTGGAAAAATCGTAATTTTCATTAAGTAAGGAAAATTACATGTTGTAAATGCATGATGCATATGCTATAAGAGAGGCACTTCTTGTCCAAAAATAAAGTTCAGGTGTGTAACTGTTCAAAAAATTGATGCCTTATGTCCACGTAGGGAGGCATCAATGTCATGTAATATACTGCATAATAATTTACCAGATAAGTAGTCCAGCACCTGGATAGTGCTGAGCATCTCAAGAGAAAATATGTATATTTACAGATGGAATAATGACTGACGACAAAAAAAACATATGAAGTAGTCCTGGCTGCCATTGAGCCGGTGCTATACAGCTATGTCCATATATGGCCGATGGAAGTATTGGTAATGAGCGCCTTCCCTCTGTTCCTGAATTAACCAAGTGCCTGGAGGCCTGTCCACAACCTCCTTGGATAGTCTGTCGGCAGCTGTGTTCCGTTCCCTGTAGATATGATGGCATGTAAAAGAGTCAAAATAAGAGATAAGTCACAGAGCCTCATCTAGAATATGTCTCAATGAAAAAGCAGAGCATCTAGTAGTTTTGTTTAACCAGTCACAAACAACTTTAGAGTCCCCAAATAATTGTAGATCTCTGCAATGTTTATCCAAAGCAAATTGAACAATAAATTTTGCGGTGGTTAATTCAACAAAGTTATTTGTTCCCCTCCCTAATCCCATTTGAATGTTGTATTGGTGGGAAACAAATAAATGAAGAATGGCGCCCCCGCCATATCCTCCCTCCTGGGCGGAGCCGTCAAAATAGGCCCAAGGAAACCAATGATTAATAGTCTCTGTTGCAGTAATACAAGATCTGGGGAGTTCAGTGTCATCCGGAAGGAGGGCGAAATCATACAAAACACGAGCAACAATGGAGGGCCAGTGTGGGGCGATGTTCTGAAAAATGAATCTGTTCCTTGCGATCCAGAGAGCCCAACAAGTGAGGAGAGGTAGGTTCCTAAGCTTGGTCAGGATGGCATTAGTCCACCAATCGGTCCATGCTTCTGTGATAGATGCTCCCGTCCACTTGCATTGTGGTGCCACCGATGTTAAAAGAGATTGCCATAGTTCTTGTGCCATTGTGCACTCTATAAATAGATGAGGGACTGATTCATTGCAGCATTTACAGAGACAACACCAATATGGACCATATTGAGAACGCTTGAGGAGGTTGTCTCCTGTGGGGATTTTGTTTTTTAAAATTGTCCACATAAGGAGTCTACATCTGGGAGGTGCTTTTAATTTCCAAAGATTCTTCCACCATGACTCTATGTCTAGAGGTCTGCGAGATTCAGCCAAAACAAGGTAGCCTTCCTTTGGAGAGTATCTCCCGGTCTTCGAAAGAGCCCAGATTACCTCATCTTCACCCTCACTTATTCGGATGTGTGCTTCTATAAGGGCCTCGATATAATCATTCTAGGTCTGATACCACTAATGTGGGATATTCAGATGATGAGCTGATTTCCATGCTTGCTGAAATAAAGTGGTATGCTCAGAGTCTGCGATGTGACTAATGTGAGTGATATTTGCTGCATTGAGGTGGTTTGTGAGTTCTATTGGCAGCCTGTGAGCATTACCACAACCAATCCATGGGTCCAACCCAATCCTCATAGCCGATCCAGATTGTATTTTCCAAGTAATACCTGCTCTGATGGAGTCCATAGACTTGATGACCGCCTTCCATATTATTGAGATCCCTGTGGAGAGCCTTTGAGGTAGTCTAAGCCAGTCCATCACTTGTAGTGGGGCAATATATTTGGAGACAACCACCTTTGTCCAAAGACTGCTAGTAGTAATGAGCTGCCAACCAAGTTTTGCTGCCAGTGCTGAGGAGAAATCCTCCAGCTTCTTAATCCCCTAGCCACCCCATTTTTTTGGCAGGTTTAGAGCGTCCCACTTGACCCATGCAAAAATTTTCCTCGTTTGACTACCCTTCCAAAGGAATCTGCAACATAAGGCCTGTATCCTAGAGAGAATTCCCCTGGGAATCCATGCTAGGGTCATCCAATAGACCAGGGTGGCCTCCAGTACACTTTTAATAAGAATAAGCTTGCCTGCCCTGGATAGATATTTATGATACCAGATGTTGAGTCTCTTTTCCATCTTCGTAATAATCCAGGTCCAGTCTGTTGTTTTGTAACCCAGAGGTTTCAGCTTGTATCCCAGATATTTGAGACCCTCCTCCAGACCCAGATGGGAGAACTGAAATCTTTGAAGAGCATAATGGATTTCGTGTTGGGAGCATCCTGCCACTGTTAAAGTAGACTTGGTGCAGTTAATAGTCATTCCAGTGGCTGATTTGAATAGAGAGAATATATTCTTCATATTCGTCAGGTACCCAATGCCTCCATTGAGAAATCCACAAATAATAGACGAGTCAATATGCAGTCATCTGTGATTTTTATGCCATGCAATCTGCCCCTTCTGAATTCTTCTTTGACTATTCTGCTGAGCCCTTCCATAATGAGGAGAAAAAGTAATGGTGACAGAGGGCATCCTTGGCGTAGGCCTCTTTTAGAATGAAAGAAGGGAGATGTGCTTCTGTTAACCAGAACACTGAATGGTATATTAGTGATACAACTCATAATCCATTTAATGAAAGCAAAAGGAAAACCTAGGTGGGTTAACAACATTCTTAAGTACAACCAGCAAACTCTGTCAAAAGCCTTTGAGAGATCTACCTTAAGAATCATACCTTTGATTTTCTTGACATGTAGAGAGTGCAAAACCTCCTGAGCTGTCCCCACGGCTTCATGAATCTGGCGATCTTGTAGGAAGGCAAATTGCTCCAGAGATATGTGTTTGGATAAGATAGGTTTCAGTCTGTTGGCTATAATTTTGGCCATGATCTTATAAATGCAGTTGCATAAGGAAATCGGTCTGTAGTCATCAAAAGTGGTCGGCTTATCGGTCTTGGGGATGAGTGCAATGAAGGTTGAGGAGAAGGGAGCATGCATTCTACCGTTAAGTCTGGAGTCCTCAATGACTTTGAGGAGGTCTGCACCTAGAATCTCAAAGAAAGCTAGATAGAACTCTATCGACCACCCATCTGGCCCAAGGTTCTTATCTTTCTTAAAGAATTTGAGAGTGGCTTCCAGTACCCCTAGAGAGACTTCCATATTCAGATCCCTGGCATCCTCCTGTTCCACAAAGCATGGAAAAATCTGAGCTACTTGAATTATTTTAGCTAGATTGACATCAGGGGGAGCTCTGTAAATATTTTTGAAATGAGAAGATGCCAATGAAGCCAGTTGGGGGAAAGTGTTTACAGTTTGTCCTCATTCATCCGAGAGTTTCCAGATGGAGTTTATTGCTTTCCTCCCATTTGCATATTTGTGATAAAATTTAGTGTTATCGTCACCCTCTTGCAGCCAGATCACCATGCTCCTCAATCTCCAAGCTTCTTCTCGGTCCTTTAAGATTTTCCCTATGGCTGCATAGCAAGAGGTGATTTTTTGCTTGTGTTCGATGGAGCTGTATAACCCCCCCTGATCATTTTCAAATTCTTCTATTTTACTTTCTGCCTTCCTCAAGGTTTGATCATCCTTGACCCTCTTGTTGTGTGCCCATAGTTTAGAAAGCCTCTTCAGCTCAGTGAGATTGTGAGCAAAACCTTTAGCTATGTTTCCTCCAGCATCTAGGGGATTTCTCTTCCAAAAATCTGTGACCATGCATATATAAGAAGCATCTTTTAACCATGCAGAGCAGAATTTAAATGGACCCTTAGGCTTCCCCTGCCCACCACAGATTTCCATATAAATAGGGAAATGATCGGAGATGCCTCCCTATCCCACCCATTGTTTATGATTAAGGCCATGGTCAAGCAGTTTTTCCCTGATCAGGAATCGATCAAGTCTGCGAGCTAGACTGTCATCCCCAATCATATTATTCCTCCAGGTGGGTTGCAGCTTTGCAGAGGGGATATCTATCAAGTTGTGTGAATCCAGAGCATTCTCAAAATAAATAGATAGGGGGTCTCTCTGAGCTCGGTGTCCCCATGATTTGGAATGGCCTAAGGAGAAATTTAAATCACCTCCCATGATAAGGTATTCCTTTTGAAGAAGCTCAGAGCTCAAGAGATGATCCCAGAATTCAGGCCGATGGTGGCAAGGCCCATACACATTGTAAAACCAAATCTCCAATCCTAGGTTAGCTATGAATAAATCTGCCCCAATATGCCCAGATCCACCCCAACAGTTGTGGAGAATAATGGTGTGCGGATTGAAGCCTATGGAAATTCCACCAGATCTTTCATTAGCATGAAGGCCAAGAAATTTCCATCCGGGTAGCATCGATTCTAGAAGGTGAGTGATGGCTTCAGTTGTTCCTAGGGTTTCCTGTAAAAATATGACATCCACCGGTTCTGCAGATATCATTCTTCGAAGTGCTAGTTTTTTATCGGGCCTAGCGAGCCCTCTGCAGTTGAAGGAGACTATCTTCATGGAGGGGGCTCCTTCAGGGGGGTCCATGCTGTAAGTGCCCCATGAATGGTTGCTTGTTTTCTAGAAGCAATCTCATCTCCATCCAGGCTCTATGCTTTGGAGAGATACAAGTGTCGACCATGAGGGAGTTTAGGGGGGAAGGGGGAAGTAATAAGATCTAATCTAATGTGGTCCATGGCATGTGTTTTTTCCTTGGATCGAGTCTGATATCGAGGGGAGGGAGGCCGTGACTCAGGTGCATAAGGGATTAGGGGAGGGGGATCTGGGGGTGAAGGGGGAATGGTAGAGAAAGTAGATGAGGGGGGACTAAGGGAGGAGGCCAAAGAGGTACGGGGAAAAGAGAGTCCAACCAAGCCATGAATAATGCCAGAAGCAAAAGAAACATTACCATTTGCATTAGAGAGTAGATGAGAAAAAATTGTAGAGGGAGAGTTCTTACCCGAAGCATCTGCAGTCTCGGTGGCCTCCCTAGCCCTTGTGAGAGAGGGTGGCCGAAGAGGTGGTCTGCCTCGCTTCTTCGGGGTTGCTTGTGTGGGGTTCTTCTTTTCAGTAGCTGTCTCCGTTTGTACCTCTGAGTCTGCTCCAGGGGGCTGTTCCCTCGGCTTCAGTGGTGACTTTGGTGGGATCACCCTTCCAGAACCCCCTATGCGCGCCTTGCCATTAAGAGGGAAATCCCGAAATAGGTGCCCTACCTTATGGCATCTTCTGCATCTGAAGGGAACTCCTTCATAATCCAATGTCTTCCGCCGAGAGAAATTCCTCCATTGGATAGTGATGAACTCCTGTAATCCGTCAGTGGTATCCAAATGTACCAGGACCCTGCGTAGGCCATCTTCCCTGTAGTGAGGTAGGATTTTTCATGTTCTAAGTAAGTACCAAGTGCATTCCCAATACATCTGAAGATGTCCTTAGACCAGAATTGTAATGGTAACCCGGGAAGACGGACCCATAGGGGGCCAGCTTCAAGTCACTCTTGTTCAACATCAAATAGGGGAGTCCATTTGTGGAGAAGCACCGGCACTTGTTCTATGTGCCAGACGGTTTAGACCACCCAGTTTGTGTGTTCAACCCTGGAAAAGCATAGGGAAAACCATCCCTTGACAAAAGTTTGGATGAAAGGAGGTTCAGCTAGGTGATGACCCCATACCTCAGTTACCCATTGCTTCAGACACGGCCCACTAAAACCCTATTTATTGTGTCCATGGAATCGCAAAATTGAGTGTCCTCAGTTAGCCTAAGGAAAACCTCACAGGCCTTAGGTTTCAAACACCTCTTTTTTTTTATGGCCTGGTCCAATCATCAGATGAGGGTTGCTGAGAGTCAGTCGAAAGGGGGCGAGTTCCAGGGATAGTAGAGTCTGGGTTAGGTGCCAAGGTGAAGACACTAGATAAGGGAGGAATTCCGGTGAGGTTGCCAGACGGGGAGCAGGAAAAGGCAGCGAGGGTTGATAGATGGCAGCTTGAGACACAGGATTGAGGGATTGAGCAATCGAGGGGGCCCGAGAGCTAGCCGAGGGAGGGAAAGGGTCGAGTCCCACTGGTAGGGTTTCACTGCTAGGGTTTGGAGGATGATCCACAAACTGGAGAGTAGAGGGCGATAGAGGCTGATCCGTGAGGTTAGGCAGGGTGGGGCTGATCTCTTGGAGGGTAATAACCGAGCTTTTGGACCCCAAGATAGATGGCAGTGCTTCGATAGCCTCGGAGAGTTCACAGTCAAAGGAGAAGACACCTGCCGGGGATGAATGAGGATGTGTCCAAATAGAGATTCCCTCCAAAGGGTCCGCTGAATAATCAACTATATCCTCCATAACTATCACTAAAAACCCGTGCCAGCTGCCTTCGAGGTGTTGGGGAGCCCGTCGTTGTATGACCCGGAATAGTAACGAACAGGGAGGGGCACGGGAGGCTAAACGGCTAAGAGGATGTGTTAACCGCGACCGATTGTCGACATACATATAAAGGTAACAACAGATGCGTACGGGAAAGTAATAAGGGCGTGGTACTGTAATGTTAGCTGTAAATGTGCTTCAGGGACTTACAGTAAACCCTAAATCACGACAGAACCTGTACAGAAATCCCCGACTCCGTCCTCTCCGGTTGTTCAAGAATCCTTAGTTGTTGGTTGCATCTTCTCTTACCCAGTTATCTTCATAAAAACTTAAATAAATGCAGAACAACAAAATGAAGTGTAACCTATAGTTGTATGCATTGCTATTGTTTTTTTATATTAGATAACTTGATGATTATGTTGTTGATGAGTATGATATATAGCTTATTGTTGTTATATGCTATTAACTTGATGATTAGGGTCATTTCATTGAGATATTGATGTTATAATTTGGATTGGTCATATGCGTGATGGTTATGTTCATTGCCTTGAAGATCTTGATGTTATATGTATTGTGTTAACCTGGTTTGACCTATGCAGATGGTTATGGTTGCGATATTCAGGTATGAACCAACATATTTGTGAGATGGTGTCATACTAATCTAGATTGACTTTGCATATGTGTATGAGTTTACGATGTGAACATGTTAGTTAGATATTGTTATGGATATCATGATCTTATGAGTGCTTGAGCTGATGTGTTGTAAAGTTATATCGTGCTAACTAGATTGATTGTGCAAACAAGATCACCTCCCCTGAGATACATTAAGGTATCAGTTGCTTATGTCATATATTTGGTGCTTGACTGTTGATTATGTCATTTAGTTTATTTATTTAACATGGTATGAATGTTTGATGAATTGCATAATATGGGTATGTGTTCAAATGATCTTGTTTTAAAATGATTGTACTAAAATATATGTGTTGAGACAGTTGATATGTACTTGAGCATATTAGGTGATAGTTGTAGTATTATGAATGATGACTATGAGTTAACTATGGATTATGACATGATTGTTAGTCTTGATAACAATTGATTTCAAATTAATAGATATGATTGTATTGATATTTGGAACATGAGGTTGACATGTGTGAGCAATTGCAGGGTAACATGCTTGGTATTAGCATGACAAGGTAATAGTTGATGTGTCTATATAACTAACAGTTGGGTGGTGTGACAACATATAGTAAGCCTCGATTCCAACAAGGTAAAAAGGTAAGAGAAGGGAATTTGACAAGAATTCCTTTGGTTATGTTTGGAAACCCTAATTTCGAACGAATGAGTTCTTTGCACACAGGAAGTCTTCCTAACCTTGATTTTGTCTGACATTATGTGGATATGTGCTATGGTCATGAACATGCACTTGACAGGTATATCATCTAGTCTTTAGCTATAGGTGGATCTGTTAAAGGATTGGAGTCCCTTGAGAGATGGCGTGGATGTGTTCAGTTGCAAGAAGTGTGCTTGGCACAATTAGATGAGGTAACTGGTGTATTATTATGCTTAATTATACATTGACATTTATGTGTTTATGGCAGCATGATGCAGGGAGTTGCATGGCAAGGCAGGTTTCCATGAAATATTGAAGATGGCTCAAGTTGAGCTTTCCTTGGGAACCATGGGGATTGATTCATGGTGTCAGTATTGTGCTTTTGGTATTTTGAGCTTGATTCTTAGTTTTTTTTTATCTCTGGTGTAAGGCCTTGCCACTTTGTTGTAGTGTCATATCGTTATGGGCTTTTGTTGTCTTCTTCTTGGTTTTTTGTTGTCTTCTCTTTTATTGTTTTGAGTCTTGGGAATTGGTTGGGAAAGAGGAAAGTTGATGGAGCTCGGGGAGAGTTGTGTGGTACTCGAAAGGTAATGTAAGATTTAGATGAAACTTGGTGCATGAGTAAGCACAACGAAAGGTAATGCTATGACAGTTGGTTGGACTGGCTGGGTCCATTGTGGTAAATGGACGGTAACAGTATAGTCATGAGAAAGGTAACAGGAAAAGGTAAAGTAAATGGATTTGAAGTGTCTTATGCCTTGGCTATGTTGGGAACTGTTGTTCTCAATGTTGTGCATGTGTTGCATGAATAAAGGAATTTCTCTTAACCTAGACCTTATGTTATCTGGCAATTTTGTTATGATCATGATTATGTTGATGTTTATATATGTATACATGTATGCATGTATGTATGTCGTTGTCTGATAGAATCATGATTTTTTTACGCTACCATTTATATATGTATGTATGTATCCATGTATCTATGATACTGTCTAATAGGGTTTTTAGGGATCATTATTGTGGAGGAATGATTGCTTATGCAGGAGAACGACATGAAGAGGTTCTTGGTCTTATGAGGAATCAATTAGGAAGAGTAGTCACGACAAATATACAATGTCAGTATCATGTGGATATGATTTGGTATTGTATACTTGTATTATGCCTATGTCTATGTTATGGCAGGTAATGTTGAAGGATACATCAACAAAGTGAAAGAAGTGTGGTCTGCAACATGCTAGGATAAGCATGGATGAGATACCAGAAGCAAGGTTTCTTGGTAAGGCCAGTGTGATTTTGGGATGTGTGGTACTACTGTTACACATGTGTTGTATATGTTGTACATGTTGCATCTATGATGTATGCACTTGTGGTGTTGTTTATACATAGCATGTGTACATGTTATTTATCCAATGTTATGTACAAGATGGTACAAATAAGGTTGTGTGAATACTACATATGGGGTGTTGTATACATATTGTACTGTCTTCATGACATATATGCAGCGTGTGTGCATATGGTGATATGTGCATGTTGGATATGCAGTGTTTTGTATAGATAATGCTATGTACATGTTGGGAATGCAATGCTATGTACAAGTGGTGTTGCATGCATGTTGCACATATGGTGTGGTGTGCATGATTGTATGGTGTGGTGTGCATGATTGTATGAGTGGTGTTGTGTGCATGTGGTGTTGTGTACATGTTGTACAAGTGGCGCTATGTGTAGGTGGTGTTGTCTACATGTCTTGCATGTGGTGTTGTGTACAAGTGGTGTGCATACATGTCGTGCATGTGGTACTATGTACATGTGGTATTTTGTATACATTGTGCAAGTGGTGTGGTGTACATGTGGCGTTGTGTACATGTTGTGCATGTCGTACCGTGTACATGTGATGTTGTGCACATGTTGTGTAGGTGATGCGGTGTACCATTGGTACTGTGTATCAGTGTACATGTTATACATATGGTACTGGTGCATGTGTGGTATTGTGTGCATGTCATACATGTTGTGTTGAGGGCATGTGGTATTATGTATGTGCATCATGTAGTCGTGGTATTGCGGCGTGTGTATTCGTTGTGTTGTACTTTGTGTAGGTACATGTATTGGGTGGTATTGCACATCGAGTATAGATGGATGCACTGTGTTGTACAATGGTTGTAGGTGTATGCATTGTACGTCAGGTGTAGGTGCATGTATTGCATGGTGTTGTGTGTCAGGTGTGGTTGAATGTGTGTGATGCACATTATGCGTATGTGCACTTAGTGGAGGAGAAGGCACTAGGTGTTTGCTGGGTGTGGCAACCAATCTAGTGTCTATACAAAAGAAAAAAGGCAAAAGTAAGGATCGATGAAGGATAGGTATCAGTATTGTATTTTAGTTTTATTATGCATGTGACTTATGATTCTGGTATATGATGATTACATGTGAATTATGATTCTGGTTTATGATCTATGATTCTGATTTATGATCTATGATTCTGGTTTATGATATATGATTCTAGTTTATGATGGTTACATGTGATTTATGATTTTGATCTATGATGGTTGTGTTTTGAGCTAACCTGATGTGATATTTTTATACATGTTGATTTGGTCAAAGATGCTAGTTTGACTTCTTGTGACAGGAAGCGAACAGGATTCCAAGTGTACCTTATTGACAAACTACCAATGAGGTATGATTTGAAGTTATTTCAATTTATTTTGAATCTAATGGAAGTTATGTTCTTGGTATAGGAAGCATGAACATGCCCAGTTGGGTGGTTGAAATCGACTGCAAGAATTAGCAGCAATAGTGAAAGAAATTAGAAATGCAACAATATGCTGGTAGAGCACTTCAGAAGCAGGGCCATTGTGGAACATTGGTAGCCAACTGTGTCCATTGATTTCCATGAGCATGCTATGACCGATATGATGTGTTGAGGCAGGGATATGCCTTGGTTGTTGTATCTTCCGATGCGAGGAAGCCTTGCTAAGGGATGGACTGCCCAGGATAGGGGTGCTAGCGGAACTTGGAAGGTGAGTGACTGCACGAAAGGGGTGACTGGATTCTCGAGGGACTGTGTAGCAGAGAAGGGAAGGTCACAGATGGATTTGTTTTGGTCATTAGCATTGCCAGATGGAATCAGATGCACATTGGGAGTGCACCCTGGAACAATGAGCTGGTAATTGTTCACTGAGAGGACAAGTGGCACGGGATTATAGCGCTGGACATTGGATGCAGATTTGACTTTGCAGTGGATTCTGGACTTCCTGGGAAGGAGGTGGATCCTAGTATTACTTTGAGGGTGGAGGTGTGAGCCTCTAGATTCCCTTGTTGCGGATGTAGGCATCATATTATTTTATTTGTTGGTTGAGAAAATGTACATATGTGTAGATGTGTATATGTGTATATCATTGTAAATACCATAATGAGCTATGTTATAAAGCTCTAGTATGTGGTATGTTTTCATGTTGTCATGATGTTTTGATTTTGAGCAGATATTTCATTGTAAATACTGCAACGAGCTGTGTTATAAAGCTCCATGGGTAGTATGTTTTGTTTTCAACAGTCATGTTGGTTATAGGTGTCATTGAACACCGAGGATGGTGTTCCACCAAGGGGGAGTGTTCTGTAACATCCCTTGTGAAATTCCATGTAAAAATATATAAATACCACAAATGATGGGACATGTATTCCAAGTTGAATGGTGGGTAAGACATCCTAGTGGGTGTTCATTTGGTTGTTTATGGTTAAGGAAATTGGCAAAGGCAATGGCTAAGGCATTAAAGAGGAAAAAAGGTATTTTGGCACATTTATTTATGAAAATAATGGAAATTAGGAGAAAAAGGAGGTGAAAGGTCACAAGTTGCATGTGAGGAGGAAAATGAAGGAAAATAATGGAAATTAGGAGAAAAAGGAGGTGAAAGGTCACAGGTTGCATGTGAGGAGGAAAATGAAGGAAAATAATGGAAAATGAAGAAAATAGAGGCCTCATTAATAAAAAGGATTATGAGGATTAGTTGGAAAGCTTCTTCCTTTCAATGTGAATCTTTTGTCAGTTTAGTTTTGGGAGCTCTCTCATTATTCTCTCTCTCTCTCTCTCTCTCACATACTCTTGGATACTTAGATTTTTATTGGAGCACTCTTGGTGGGTGTGGCATACTTGGATTCTTAGAGCAAGAAGGTAAAGGAAGAGCAGGAAAGTGCAAAAAGACATCAGCATCAACAACTACATCATATTTTCTTGCAGGTACCGAGTTGCATGTATGGTTTCTTCACTATTTTGGCATGCATGGCACATGCGTATGGTTTCTTGGTTGTGATCTGTCATTGGCATGGAGGATTGCCTAGATCGATAGTGGATTGCCTAGCCTTGCCATTTCTTGGATAGCCA
Organism: Pinus tabuliformis; assembly: GCA_031772625.1. Taxonomy (NCBI): domain Eukaryota; kingdom Viridiplantae; phylum Streptophyta; class Pinopsida; order Pinales; family Pinaceae; genus Pinus; species Pinus tabuliformis. Next base: position 317,980,119 of record CM062807.1, read on the forward strand.
TGGTGATTGTGGGTTTAATTTCATTGCTTTGTTTTGGTTGGTTCTCATGTTTCCTTAGCTTGGGTTGATTTATTAGACCCGAAAGCCCTGTAATAGCTTGGGTTGAGTTACTAGTCCTGGAAGCCCTGGTTGAACAAACGCTCTAGAAGCCCTGTAATAGCTTGGGTTGAGTTACTAGTCCTAGAAGCCCTGGTTGGACAAACGCTATGGAAGCCTTGGTGGGTTGAGTTACTAGTCCTGGAAGCCTTGGTTGGACAAACACTCTGGAAGCCCTGTATAAGTTGTGGGTTGAGTTACTAGTTCTAGAAGCCTTGGTTGGACAAACACTCTGGAAGCCCTGTATAAGTTATGGGTTGAGTTACTAGTTCTGGAAGTCTTGGTTGGACAAACACTCTAGAAGCCCTGGAAGGCTTGGATGGAGACCAATATGATGATGGTTTTTGGTGATGTCTGACCGTGAGGTGGAATCACTATTTGATGGGTTGAGGTGGGTGGCCTCTAGAAGCCCTGGATGAGTTTTGATTGATGTGTTCTCTGAGATCCCACATTCATGCTTGGAATATGGCATGGGGGTGATTGGCTGAAGAGAGACTTGGCTCATCCAATATATGGTCAGGTAGAACGTGGTAATCCCATCACCGATTGGTTCATTGCATTTATTAATGAAAAAATCATTCCCTTTATTTTCATGTGTAAATGTACTGATGTATATATGGATTTTGATGGCTGATATGTTTATTGTATTTTTGTTCCTATTATGTTGTTTATATGTACATTTACCTCAAAGGGTGTTAGACCCAAGGTATATAAGCCCTAAGATAAATATTATAAACCATCAAATAAACATGGTTGACCACAAATGCTTTTCATATTGACATAATATTTGTCATAATGCAACGTTGGACTATGGTTGACCATGATTGATTTTCATATTGAGACAACCTTTGGCACAATGCAACGTTGGAAAATGGTTGACCATGGTTGATTTTCATATTGAGACAATCTTTCTCACAATGTGACGTTGAACATGGTTGCCATAATGTGACGTTGGACCAAGGGATTGATGAACCCACGGGATATGAACACTTCGATTGATGAACCCAAGGGATTGATAGTATAAACCCAAGGGATTAATTCGAAAACCCTAAGGTATTATAAATCGAGGAAAGAATATTAAACACAAGGGATTAATATTATAAACCCAAGAGATAAATATTATAAACCCAAGGTATATAAACCCTAATATAAATATTATAAAAGTTAAATAAACATGGTTGACCATGGATGATTTTCATATTGACACAATCTTTGTCACAATGCGACGTTGGACGATGGTTGACCATGATTTATTTTCATATTGAGACAAACTTTGGCACAATGTGATGTTGGACAATGGTTGGCCATGGTTGACCCTGGTTGATTTTCATATTGAGACAATCTTTGTTACAATTCAACGTTGGACCATGGTTGACCACGAATGACCATGGTTCTCACAATGTGATGTTGGACCAAAAGACAATCTTTGTCACAATGTGACTATGGTTATTGACCATGGTTCACCATGATTGATTTTAATGTTGGGACAATCTTTGTCACAATGCGACGTTGGACCATTGTTTGTCATGGCTGACTTTCATATGGAGACAATCTTTGTCACAATGAGATATTAGACCATGGTTGACCATGATTAATTTTCATATTGATAAAATCTTATTATATACCCAAGGAATATAAACCTTAAGATAAATATTATAAACCCAAGGTATATAAACCTTAAGATAAATATTATAAACCCAAGGTATATAAGATAAATATTATAAACCCTAAAATAAACATGGTTGACCACAAATGATTTTCATATTGACACAACCTTTGTCACAATGTGACATTGGACTATGATGACCATGATCGAAGTTTATATTAAGATAAACTTTGGCACAATGTGATTTTGGATAATGTTTGACCATGGTTGATTTTCATATTGAGACAATCTTTGTCACAATGTGATGTTGGACCATGGTTGACAACGGTTGTCACAATGTGACGTTGGACCATGGTTGATCACTATTGATTTTCATATTGATACAATCTTTGTCACAATGTGTCATTGGAGCATGGTTAACCATGATTAATTTTCATATTGAGAAAAGGCTATGATAAACACTAAGATAAATATTATAAACCAAGGTATATAAACCCTATGATAAATATTATAAACCAAGGTATATAAACCCTATGATAAATATTATAAACATTAAAATAAACATGGTTGACCATGGTTGATTTACATATTGAGACAATCTTTGTCACAATACGAAGATGAACCATGGTTCACCATGATTGATTTTCGTATTGATACAATATTTTTCACAATAAGACGTTTGACCATGACTAACCATGGTTGACCATGGTTGTCCATGTCACAATGTGGCATTGGAACATGGTTGATCATGGTCCAATATTTCATATCGATATAATCTTTTACAAAATTTTAATGCAAAAAATAAATAAATATACTTCATAATTAGTTACCTTCTTAAAATATAATCAATAAATATTAATCTCATTATTACTATTATTATCATTTAATAAGTTTTTTTTATATTGTCATTATTATTTAATAAATTTTTGTTTATATTTTTTTCAAAATAAATTTAATGAAAAAAGTAAATATTTTTTCGAAAACTTATAAATTCAAATTTAATAAAATAGAGTATATGAATTTTTTTGGGGAAAATCTCTTATTTTATAAACATTAAAAGACTCATACATCTTTTTTTTTGTAAGTCAAATTTCTATTCATAGTTTCAAAATGAAATACATCATAGGAAAAACGTAGGTAGTCTCACCCCGACCAGGTTTGTTGACTACTGTTGAAAGCATATGACAATGAAACAAAAAAACAAAGAGAGACACAGTCCACAATTTCAAAGGCCATAGGCCCTAGTAAACAGACATAACATATAAAACACTTGTATCCATGCTAGTCGTCAGAGGTGATGGAGGCTTAGTTGTCCAGAGTTGTACCAGGAGGTGGCGGAGGATGAAAGGAGCATTGGACATGCTCCTCGAAATGGGCCATCCAAGCCTCTAGTTTCTCGACCTTCTCTAATAGCAAATTAGGGCCGCGACAGACCACCACAACACGCTACGGGGTACGAAATTGGAAATAATGCATTTTTTTTAGAATTTTATCAATTCGGCGTGCTCCTCCTATCTAACCCGCTCTGAATTCTCTAGATGATCCAAAATTGACTGAACCATCTTCGCAGTGCTCCATGCAACAACCTTATCGTTGACCACGGTCACCCTAAAACATGATCACACAATGCCCGGAACCACTACGATGAACCGAACCCCCTCACTGCAGAATGGGTGGAGCGAGGCAACCCCGACTCCTAGCTAAGCCCCCACTCTACGACCTCAAGTTGTTGACTCCGCGCGTTCAGAACGACCTGACCGACCACCACCTCTGCCTCTTAAAGCCAGGCAACTCAAACCCTCTGCACTTAGATCTTTCATACTCCCTCCACCACTGCCAAACACTAGCTCGAACTGAGGCCGGGACTTAGCCATGCCTAGCCTTCCCAAATTAGGCGACACCTGCACTGAGGACTGCCCTAAGTGAGGAATCAGTCGCATGCTTGAAACCCCGAAACTACCTAAGCGAGACAAATAACACCCCTCCAATAGCTCCCAAACAATCGACACAAGGGTCAAGGCCACCAACTCCTCCTAAACCTCCTCTCCCTCCGGCGTCGGGCACCCAAAACTTACAAAGCTATTTCCCACCTCGAACCAGTAGCATACACCCCCCCTGAAGTGACTCCTCACAATTCCAACAAGTCAAAACCCATGACAGGCTCGCTAATGGCACCACCCTATAGCCCAGGACCCTATGAACTGGCTGGGGAGGCGCACTTTAATAATCCCGCTCCACCAAAGGAAAATTTGCAACCAACCTGGACTGAAACCGCACCAAACAAACCAAAAGCCACAATAAACCACCCCTGTCAGACGCACATACACCACGTTCCTTGCAGACTTTCTCTTTCCAAGCCCAATTCAGCAATTGACAGCTACCCACACCCACCAGCAGGGGCATAACCTTCTACAACAATGCTGACCCTTTGGTTGGCCTGGAGCACCTCTGCAAAACCCTCCTCTTCTCCCAACACTCCACACACAGGCTCCAAAACTCTCTCCGCTGCAGAATGGCCATCGAACACTCAAAACACCCTCCATAATGTTAATGCACTCACCACCCTTCACAAGAACCAATGTGACTTGATGTTTCCCACACTGGTATTTAATTTCTCCCTTACTCAAGTTAATATGGGAGGTCTATGAAGCCAACCCACCATCTTGTAGCCGCATGCTTACCATAGGCACTCACGTGTTCCCTCGGGAACATCCTCCTCTCTGTTCCTCACCCCCATCGGGGAGGCCTCCTCCGAGGCCACGATCCTGCTCAGATCTTCCATGGATGTATCCTACATGGGAGGGGGCCAGTCCCTGATGAGTTCCTGGTCCTAATGATCACAACCTTAATTAGCAAGATTGTCCACCACCTTATTACCCTCTTGGTCAACATGCTCTGTAATTACATATTCAAAATAAGCGATCCTTAAGAGAATATGTTCATCGATGAGTTCCAACCTCCAACTCTTAATCACCCGGTTTAGAGGGGACCCATTTATCAGTTTTTGTAGCATGGCGATCGCTATTTGAGAGTCCCCCGTGACCTGCAGCTTAGCCACCCCCATATCTACTACAACTTGTAGTCCTTTTTCCAGCACCAAAAACTATGCCACATTATTGTTGGTGCTTCCGCATGAGGCTGCATAAATTTTCACAGCTTGCCCTTTGTCGTTTTGAAGTATTCCCCCAGGGTATCTAGACATGGGTTTCCCTTGGAGGCTCCATCAAAGTTCAGTTTGAGTAATCCCCGTGGCTGGCTACTGAAAACATTTAGGGAGAGGGATTTAAGAGCATTTAGGCCTACGAGCCCAAGGATGGAGAGGGTTGAATTAAGGTCGAGTGAGATTAAGATTTTCTATTCGCTATCAGTCGCCTTCCAATATTCATCTGACCAACAAGAGATTAAAATAGTTTCTTTAATATTACTCATCATCGTTTTCCAGACCTGGTCAGTCTAGATGTTCTCTGAATGGAATATTGTTATGTTCCTTACTTTCCAAATTTTCCAAAGAACAAATCCCTGTGAGATGCAACATGCTCTATTGACAATGGGGTTCTAGAAGAGTGTCCATTGTCAATGTTCTAAAGAGTCCTTTAAGATATTGTCTGACTGACCGCTTACTCCGAATAATGAAGCATGACGGTCCCATAAGCCTTTTTTCCTTATTTTATCCCATGTGAAAAGTCTAACATGTTGGATAAGCCAAAGAAAGAAAGAAATCTTGGGCTACAACTTTGAGTATCATATTCTTTTCCATAATGGGTCAGGAGCCTAGTTAGAAGAAGTAGAAAGAATCAAATAGGCTTCTTTAAGATAGAACATACCTTTTGGGAGGTGACCCCAACAAAGTTTGTATGGCTCACCATTGTTCAAAATGTGTCATTTTCGCAGGGTCAGGGTGAGGGCTTCCCAATCCACAGGTGGATCTCGAATTGGCCAAAGATCCTGAGGTTTCCAAACTCTCCACTTTGATGATTCAGTGGAGTCTTTCCAAAAATATCTAACCTTTTCCACGCCCATATGGGTGCTGAAGGCTTGAATTTCCCATAGACTATCCTCCAAACTGAATTTGGGGTGTTGCATCCAGGCATCCTCCCAAAATCTAGCTTTGCTTCCATTTCTTATCTCCCAAAAGCCATGGTCTTGAATCAACACCCAATTGTATTTTACCCTATTCCAAATTGAGGATCCACTCGACAGGTTATTATGGGTTTCTAGGGGCTCCTACCAACCATCCGAGCCATATTTAGATGACCACACCTCCTTCCAAATCTCCTTCCCACCTTGCAACCATCACCACTAGAATTTAGCGTTGAGGGTTTGAGACAAAATTTTTGGTTCCTTCAAACCAAGGTCATTGTATACCTTTGGTTTACATAAATTTTCCCATGCAACCAGTGCCCATTTTCGACCTATTTGCGGACCCAGCCATAGGAAGCTCTTAAATTTTCCTATGAGATATTTGTATATGTTGCAGGGGGTCAGAAGGGCCGAGAGTTGGTAAATTGAGATGGCATGCAGAACAACTTTCAAGAGGACTAATTGTCTTGGAGAATTTGAAACTCAAAAGGTCTAGCTGGAGAGTTTCTAGTCGATACGAATTAGTAGGTCCTTGCAGTGTGATAATTTCAAGGAATTAACCACCAAAGGAACACTGAGATAAGTGCTTGGAAGAGATCCAATTCTAAAGACAAGAGTTCGAGCCAGATGGTTCTTGACTTGAGGGTGAGTATTGTGTAGAAAATTTGTGATAGGTTAACCCAATAATGCAATATAAATCAAAGCAGAATACTATAACCTACTTCTACTCTCAATTTGTTGAAGCTTAAATATCGAGATGAACAATATAACTAGAAGAAGAAGAATCCATGGCACAATACACATGAAAATACGTTGGGGAAAGTCTCAGATAAAAACCACACACTATTGTATTATCATACATGGTGGAAATACATAGGAATTATACAAAGCCTTAGCTCTCACAGCTAGCCAGCTCTCAGTACAATCCTCACAGATGCTCATAGGAAATCTTGGCTTCTCTCCCACCTTCCTCTATGCCCTCCAAACTCCTATTTCTTTGCGTTGTTCCTTGTGGATGATTTTCCTATTACCAAGTGGAAAACCAAGACTTCAAAACTGTGTAATCCTCAAGGATGAATCCTTGACTGCATGCATGAGTTTTCTCCATGAGAAAACACATGAAACTGATAGTACACTATCCTTCAACATTAGTCTCAACTGGGCCTTTCTCATAATAGACATGCATGAGTTTCTAATGAGGGAATCTTCAGTTAACTAGAGTAGCACTAATTGAGTGCATTAATGCATCAACTGACCGTTAACTCACTATTAGTTCCTCAAATAGTTTGGTACTAATTTAACTAGACTTAACTCAGTAAACTGAGTTAACTAATTACAACTCAAATATAACTCAATCTTATCTCCTTAATTTAAGGGATAACTCTTGCATGACTTCAGAAAGACTTCTAACTTGAATTTCTCCAACTAATTAATTTAAAATTAATTAATTAATTATTTCCAAATAGCTGATAAGACCAAATTCGATTTTAATTCACAATTTAATTCAAGGACAAATTAAATTGGAATATTCTTGTTGCCATATTTCAACACTCCCTCTCAATAAGAAATGGGATTATCTGCCACCTCGATCTTGTCTCTATGGAACTCGAATTTACACTTTGACATTGCCTTTGTCAAAATGTCAGCATCTTTGTCGAAATATACTGCAACAACATGATCCTCTTGATCTGTGAAAGCCACGAGCAACAAATCTTCCCTTATGCTTCTCCACACTACCATCAGCAGCTTGATTTACCTTGTAAAGCCAATGGGAACTCACAACTGACTTGTTCTTTGGTCTCAGAACCACGTCCCAAACACTGTTACGAACTATGGAGTCATACTCCTCCACCATAGCATCAACCCAAATTGGCTGTTGCACTGCTTCCTCAAAGGAAGATGGCTCGGTCTCAACACATTCCCCAGCAAGGGCCATGTATCCAGTGTACCTCTCAGGTGACCTCCTTTGTCTGCGCTGAGAAGATGGTGCTCCCACATTCTCTCTCACATCCTCCAACAATCTGTCAACTTCTCTTGTGCGCTTCCATCCATCTCTGGAAGACTCTTCTTGAGTGGATGTTTCCACTCCTGGAACCTTTGCATGTGGCTGCTGCACATCAGTCTGAGGCTCCTCCTCCTTAGGAACCAATAGTTCCTCCACAACCTGTACTTGGAGCTCCCTCTCAAGGGAGATTCACATGGCCTTCTACTCATCAAACTTGAGATCTTTGCGAACCATTGTCCTCTGACTGGTAGGCAAGTACACCCGATAGTTGTGAGGTGTATCAATGTACCCCACAAATATCCCCAACTCTGTTGTCGGCTCAAAATTCTTCCGTGCATCCTTTGTCACATGGCACTATACCGATTAGCCAAAGATCCTGAAGTGACCCACATCTGGTCTCTTACCAGAGAAAGCTTCCTCTGGTGTCTTCATCCCAAGTATGCGATGCAAGCTTCTATTCTGCAAATAGACTGTTGTGTTGCATGCCTCAGCCCACAAGTGAAGTGGTAGGCCTTGGTCATACAACATTGCCCGTGCTGCCCCTACAATAGTTCTGTTCTTCCTCTCGGCCACCCCATTTTGTTGTGGGTTATGAGGTGCCATCAACTCTCGTTTAATTCCTTCTACTACACAAAAGTCCTTAAACTCTTGAGAGACATATTCTCCACCATTGTCGCTTCTCAAGGCCTTTATCTTCTTCCCTGACTCTTTCTCGACCAAAGCTTTGAACTCACAAAACTTTGTGAAAGTTTGGTCCTTCTTCTGTATGAAATAAATCCAGCATTTACGAGAATAGTCATCAATGAAAATCACATAATACCTTTGCTTCGTTGTGGATGCCATTGAGAATGGTCCACACAAATCAGTATGAACTCGCTCTAAGATAGCCTTTGCTCGACTGTCTCGATCATGAAAGGAAGACTTGGTGTACTTTCCCAAGGTACAACCTTTGCATGTGTCAACTTTCTCAAGTTTACCTTTGGGAAGTCCTGTAGATATTTGCTGCATTATCTTCAAAGCCCCATGATGCAAATGGCCCAACCACTTGTGCCACAACTCGCCAATGTCTTGGCTTTGCACCAATTTTGCTTTCATACTCAATGATGCATAATCATCTACCTCTAGTTTATAGAGATTCTTCACCCGAATCCCTATCCTCGTGTTCTGACCCGTGGCTATGTGTCTTAGGAATGCGTTTCCTTTACTAAAGACAACATCGTAGCCTTTGTCCTCCAACATCACAACCAATACCAAGTTCTTCTTCAGTCCAGGCACATACATCACATCTGTCAAGGTGAGAGGAGCTCCATGCTCCTTCTGAAAAGCAACCGTGCCCACTCCTGAAACACTATACCTTTCGTCGTCACCCATCTCTATGCGCATCTTGAGGTATTTCTCCTCCAAGGCACTGAATAAATTTTTATCACCGGTCCTATGGAATGAGGCTCCACTGTCAAGATACCAAACACAACCCATCATCGATGACACCATGCATGTGATGAGGGTAAAGTCCATTTTGAACTAAAAGGCTAATGCCTCACCTTCCAATCCTTCCGAGGATCCCTTCTTGGACTTCTTCGATGGGTAATTAGTTGCATAATGTCCCATCTTGTGACAATTAAAGCATATTACTTTAGACATGTCACCCTTCTTCCCTCCATGATAAGAATTGGATTTGAAATGGGAAGCCTTCCCCTTCCCTTTCCTTGCCTTACTTGCTAAGGCTAGATTTTCTTCATCTTCATTCTTAGATGAGGAACCATATCGTGTGCTCCTCCTGATCTCCTCTTGCATAAGATCTGACCACAGTTGTTCCCAATCTTGCAATTTCTCCCTTCCATTCACAGAGTCATGGTATCTATTCCAACTCTTTAGAAGGCCAAGGAGAGCGAGGCTCACCATATCATCATCGGCAGTAGTTATTCCCACACTACCAAGCACATCTCTACAAGTGGTGAGCTTGTTCATATATGCGGAAATAGTATCGCCCTTTTCCATCCCTGTTAGGATTGCTTTGAAGGAGGGGGTCGATCCCCCTCCCCAGGTGTTATAGAGCATTTTGTCACTGTCCTTGTACTCCCCGTTCTTTGATTCTGGAGGACCTCTATAGTGAACCATACATGCTTCTCCTTCATGAAGAAACTCCCATTGTGTCCCCCTTCATGAGAAGAACAATTCCCTTTTGCATCATTTCCCACAAATATTTTGTTTTTCCCAATTTATAAGACCGGCACTAATGACCCTTGTTCTCCTCGCGCCAATATGCAGGGATTATAACTATCCCTAGTGCCGACCGGAGCGACTGAGCCTTGTTCTAGTCGCATCAATCCTCTTTTGGAAAGTTTTTTAAATAAGGAACCGAAGCTTCCAACTCTAGAAGCTTCGTAACGAAAGTCTGGCAAATGGTTGGGCCGAATGGAGTCGAGGATGTGAGTTTGGGCTCTTTTCCCCTATTAGGATGGAACTACCTCAAGAGATAAGACCTTCTCCCATGAGAAGAGGAAACCTCTCCCATACATTCATGCTATATAAACCTCCCTTTTTCCCAAGCACAAGCTAGTGTTAATGTTGGTGTGTCAGTGCTAATTAAGTTTGGAGTAATCAACAAGTTATTCATAGTTGTAGCTCTCTAGTTGTGTGTGAGGGAGAAGTGTGAATTTGGTTTAGTGTGAAGACTAAAGGGAAAAGCCTTAAAACTATCACTATTGAGGCCATCATGGAATGCTAACGGAAGTGTGTGGGAACTCGGATTTGTCGGAGGAGAACAACAACATCAAGACAACAGTTGTAATCTCTTCTTGATTTAATATATATGCAACTATCGATTGATTTCCTACATAATGTGTCATCTTACACGTTTATGGCTTAATGCTTCTTAACTTGTTAAGTAGGTTGAATTACAATTTGTCTATTATCACAGTTGTTGTTTGTTGTTGTTTACTTGTTTTAGGTGTTCGAAGAAGGAAATGGGAGATAGTTGGAGCAAGCAAGCAAAGTCATCACCAAACAAGATAAGCGTACTAAGAGGTAGGCCCTCTTAATTGGTTATAACCTAAGGAAATCTTCCATAGAATGTCTTTTTTGTGGCTAGGCCTGCTATCGGGCTAGAGGAATTGTTTGTGTCCGCACTTAGAATTTTACTTCACCACAAATTGGCGACTTCGTTGGGGACCCAATCCTTTTGTTTGTTTGCTTGGAATTTCATGGTTTTGTGTGAACTTTTTTAGTTTCTCCATTTCCCTTTAGTTTTGTTTGCTTTGCTTTGCTTACTACTCTAGGTTTGAAATTCATGGTAGCAAGTCTGGTCCCAACTTTTGAAATTTTTTATTTTTTTCTTTGCATCCTTGCTCAGCGCACTTATTTCGCTGACAGTCACGTCGATCAGCGCGATATGCTGAGAAACAGTCGCGTCGACCCCCTTCTAGCACTTGTTGTCAGTTAGGCAGTCACATCAATGCCTGTAAGTGAAGATTAGGGTTCACCCCAGATCTTGGCCAGTGTGTCTTGCTCTCTTGATTTCTGCCTTGTAAGCTTTTTAGACCGTCTTCTCCCTGACTGGAAAGCTTCTTTTCATTTGGTTTATTTTCTTGTTGATTTGCCATCTTTTCGCTTGATTTCTTGGGTCATTGGATGGTTTGTGGCCCTAGGGCATCTAGGTTGTCATCCATTCAGTTGATTGTGAACTCAGTGAGTCAAGTTGTTGGTGCATTTACTCCTTGCATTTCATTTATGGTCCTGCTATGGCTTTGATTTCCATTACACAAGTTTGAGAAGTTTCGTTTTCTTGTCTAAATGTCTCTTTTCCGGCATAGATCACATTGCTTGTCTTATTTTTGGTAAATTCACTGCATCATTAGTTTGAAAGAGATTCTCTTTTTGCTTTTTTCATTTGCTTGAGAATCGATTGTCTCAAAACTTTTTCATTGAAGTTTTTTATGAGAAATTCATTTTGTCATTTCATGAAAGTATAAAATTCTAGTTTGTTGCATCAATATGTTATGGTAGTTAGCATCATTGAAGACTAGGATTGCATTTGCATTTGAAAAGAAAAAGAATTCTCTTTACTTTTGAAAGGACTGTTCGAGTGTACTTGTTAGGAAATTAGGAATTGGAATGTATTTTTCATTAGTTTATTTTCTCGAAAAGTGAAGTAGTGAAAAATCATTTTGCTTTCGGTTGCTTGGTTGTTTGCATTTTATTGTGTTTTCTACCCTCTCTAGTGTAGACAATTCATCGAATTGAAAGGGTCTTGTCTCATTTAGCTGCATTTAGGGCTTTTCGAGTCACATCGCTAAGACCTGAAAACCGAGACATAATTCAAGATAAAATTTAAAATGAACTCAATTAACCTAAGGTACATTTGAAACCTAACGATCACATCTAGAAGTTCTAGGCTAAAGACGTGTTCCGACGTCTTTAAACCTAGCAATTGTCGTTAATTTCGGCATTAGACAGCTAGTACGGACTTGTGCTCCCCGTACCATTAAGTATATAACGGGAGACCCATCTAGGTTGCAATCCTTTATCCATAGAAAGCTGAGTCTGCTGCCTTGCAAACGTGATACACTTAACACAGCATTCGGGGAGATTGCATGCCTGTACTTCTCGGTTTGCTGGGAGGTGTTCTGCAGTTCACGGTTGCCTGGTAATCCTTTTTACCTAGATCATCTTGAGTAGTCAATTGATCTTTTTTACTCATTAAAATGAAAAGATCATTCAAGCACTTTTCCTTTTGAGCTCGTTTCTAATCGAAAGTGATAGAGTCATATTTGCTTCTTTCTCAACTCTTAAAACATGAAAGAGCACTAGTTTATTTATACGACTTAAAAAAATTGTTGCCCATGATCTTATAACATATTGTTAGTATTTTCTAGACCAGATCGTGATTTTTCCCTAAAGTACATTTTAAAGCCTTGAAATTTATCTCTCTTTTCCTTTTAACTAAGACAAGGTCATCGTGGTTGAACCATCTGGTTCACCTAGTTCCTCTTCCTCTCCTCCATTTGAAAGATTGTCTGAGGAGCCTTTTCCTGAATTACCAGAGTCACTCGAGGACCAAGGTGTTGAACTCGAAATTGTTCTGAGCATTCAACCTTTGTCATCTCGTCCTCCGCCTACTTCAGATATTGGGTCACCTGCTGATATTGGCCCAGAATCTCCAGACAATCCCGTCCAGACTCCTGAGAGTTCACCGACTACTGACAGTCAGCTTGGACTAGTTATATATCCTTTGAATCCTTTGTTCGACCCTGTTGTGATATCACCACAGCGTCCATACAGTCTATATGATCAGTTGAGTGTTCCTTTAGAATTATCCCTCATACATCTTCGGTCGTTCATCATCGTTTGCTCCTAGCTATGGAACCCAAAGGCGACGCTCTAGTTACATCTCCAGATCAATCGGAAGTTTCTACTCCATACATTGTCAAAGAGGAAGAACATCAATTTCCTCCTGAAGGTTTCCTCTATACGGGGATCATTCCTATCAGTGTATATTGGGATTTTCCACCTAATTATGTGACTTTAGCATAATTGGTCTCAAGTACACCTAGTGCCTCATCACTTTATCACAACCTTGTTTGGGTGTCTGGCGCCATGCCTACTATAGGTCCGTTCATTCCGAACCTGACCTCCCAATAGGTTGTTACCTCAGTCCCGGTGCAACCCACCATTCTGAACCCTCTTGTCTCGTCCATCCCAATCACCCATCCGGTTCAACTGATAGTCTCGAGGCATGTTACTATCAGTTCTTCGATCCCTCCAGTAAGTGGACAAGTTGTGCCACCGCCTGGGGGTAGAATCTAAGTGTTTCTATGATGTCAGACACCACCATTGTGAGTAGCTCACAGGCTCATGTGGTTGGGATGAACTAGCCTTCTTCTAGTGTTATCTGGTGGGCTCCAGTATTGTAGCAATAACGCTACAACTCCTGGAGCTTCCTTCTCTAATTTTATCAACCCGGTAGTTCGTAACAAACTTGGAAGCGACGGTGCTGTATGCACAAGTACTAGCTCTTGTCGCAGCTGTCACTTGGTTAGCTGGCACAAGTCCGCTAGGGCTCAAGCCAACTTCTATGAGTTCTCAGAAGAAGCTTTTTAACGGATGAACGAAAGCTATCTCAAAGGGAATTAACCTACTGTAGGGAGGAACTGAAAGTCAACAAGAAATGAAAACCCTAGAAAACCCTAATTCTACCAGCTAGTCCTACTGATGCAAAGGTGGGAATGCCAACTACTGAAGGAGGTGCCATTACTTCTAGGAAGGTGAGATGCATGTGTCTAGGCTACTTTGATCTAAAGAAAGCATGTTTTTTTTTTTTTGTTCAAGTTGTTGGAATTATTATGTGTGTGCTTCTAACTGGGTCTTGACTGTGCAGGGATAGATCAAGGAGGGAAATGCTTGGAAAAGGTCAAGAAGGCTCAGAGAGGGTCTAAGGAATCCCTAACATCCTTTTAGAGAAGTTCATAAATTTCAGATACATGGCAACCGTGTTTACAAGCTTCTACAGGAAGTCTGTAGGGGTTCTATTGGATGTTCAGGATTTCTACAGGAAGTTCACTAATTCCTACAGGATGTTCTGCAATAGGATTTTTGGGTGATGGATGAGTGGAAGAGGCTATATGGATGGATAGGGAGGTAGGAGGGGAGCTTGTGATGGCTTATGGACAGAGAGATGAGATGAAGAGGGGGTGTGCAAAGCTGGTTGGTCTAGAGGAGGTTAGAGGAGATGGAAGGCCGAAAAGGTAGAGTCACGTGGGTGATAGAAGAGTTAGGAGGCAAGTGGTCTAACTGAGAGATGAGTGGATGGCCTAGGCATGGCTTAGAAGGATAAGGGAGTGAGGGAGTAGGACTGCACAGTGTAAATGAAACAAATCATCCATGTTTAGCACATAACCGAAATTTCATCAACCTCTTCTAACTGTTTTTATGAAACCACAGAACAGCAACGTGATTTTGTAAGGAAACTCTTGCATGGTACTGAAGCAAAGATTCATTCCACAAGATCTGAATGCATGGATGCTGCTACGAACGAGAACATTGCATCAAAGCTTGCATGAACGTATAAAACAGTGTTTTTGGTGGGTGGCATGGTCTGCAATCCCAGTCTCTAAACAGAGGTGGAAGTGAGCGTGCAGTCAACCCTTTTTGGAACTCTGATTACTCCAATCTCCTTACGCTAATCTAAACTACTGAAAGCAACTTTGTTCATAAAACTAACCTACTTAATCACACCAAGAAGTTCAACTCAGCAAACTGTGTTTCCAAATGCATGTAAAGGAAAAGAAATACAATGCTGAAAGAAAAGTAACAATACAAAGAAAGGAGGCCTATTGCTCTCAGGTTGGGCCCAACCCCGAGAGCTATGGCTCCTCTAAGAACTCAGAACTGAACTCAAATCTGCCTGCTTTTCATTAAAAGATAATAGTCATAAGTCAAATAACATGCCAAAAATGGCTTACAAAGAGCAAAACAGAGCTATCAGCTCGTAATCCAGAATATGCAACAAAATTTCAAAGGTCCCCATCGAAGGCTACAGCCTCATCATTTATACATTACGAGGGCCAAGCTGGCCTCCTAAATTAGTGGGGTTTGGCTAACCAAACTAAGAGTAATCTGCTACTTCCTCAAAATCCGTTTGGCTACCTTCTAGCTCGGTGGTGGTGGTTGTTGGAGCTCGGAGTTGGGGTGGAGATCACGAGGAATGCCATTCAATGTTGTGGACAACCTTCCTACAAAACCTCAATCCCATCTTGGCTGTCTCCTAGCCCCCATCTGCATGGTTTTGCTCCATTAAATGTCAAAAAACCTTAAATAAACATGTGTTAGCCACCTAGGAATAGTGACTGCCCTCATTCGTACAAATGACATAAATATACTAAAAAATGATGCATAAGTTATGAAAAATGAAGGGTTGAGCAAGGGTAGTTAGGCCAAATGAGCCCAAAATGTTACCAAATTTGGGGCTCATCATCACCCCCCAGCTAAAATGATTGCTCATCCTTGAGAAACTAATCCAGCTCCTCGTCCTTCATTGCCTTTACTGCCACCCTCACATCCCAAGCTTCTGCAGTAGTGTCCTCCTTACTGACATGGAACCCAGCCTTTCTTTCCACCTCTTCCCACTGTTCATGCTCATCTTTCTCTGTGCTGCCTTCCATCAATCCTAACAGCAGAGGTGGGCTTAGTTTGAGGCCAATCCAGCTGGCCTGGAGGTTTTGCATGGATTTCTTATAAAGGGGCACCCATACTAGAGCTTCCCTCATTCGAGTTGGGGTATGATATTCTCTGATTTTTAGACTGTGGGCCAATGTATTCCATCGGCGGGTGCAAGCGTGAACACAGTTGTCCCCTAGCAGTCTCTCCATATCCTCAAAATGCGCTATGGCCTGGGCTTGCTGATCCATATATTTCAATGAAGCTTGAGGGTCGGTGGATAAGTGTTGGTGTGCTGCTATTAATGCAGTTGGATCCCCTGGTTCTGCTCTAATTAGTAATGGCTCATTCAGCTCTCGGTTCATGACCGCTTTGGCTTCTGCTGCTCTTTTGTCTTCATGGTTCAACCATGAGGCAAATTCCATTAACTGCATATCCCCTAAGACCGTGTTGGGATCCCATGAAGTCACATTAGGAAGGGCCAAATTATGGAGGTAGAACTCCGATAGTTTGGCCTTATCCTCTGATGAACTGGTACTGCATAATTCAGTGAACTGCTGCGGGTCTTGGAGCTGTGAGATACCCCTTTGCGCCAAGGTATTGATTTGAAATTGTAGCCATTGGTCTATCAGGTACAGGCCATAGGATTTGGCCAGCTGTCTGCATTGTATAGCATCCATGGCCCAACTGGCCATGCAGGCCAATTGTGCCTCTTTCTGCTGCAGCTGTTGTTTGAGAGCTTGCACCTCAATTTGTGCTTGCAGTTTTGTTTCCTGTAGATGCGTGGTTGGCTCCCCAAGACCGATTTGCAATTCCTTTCTGCCTTGCTATTCTGCTGTGATGTCCCCTGAGGATGTGCTTGTTCCACTCCTCAGCTCCTGTAGCTGTAGTCTAAGTTTTTCGTTTTCTTCCTGTAGGAACACCCGTTGGCAATTTGCCACGTGTTTAGCCATAGCTAATTCCCTTCTTGCCTCCTTGAGTTGCTCCTCCAAGGGGCCTATGTCCGCCACACCTTTTGATTTGGCTGTCTTCATCCACGTGTGTGTTCGTACTCTCTCTTCCTCCAATGCAAAGAACAGTGGCACAGTGAATTTCTGTGGTATAATTTTCCCAACTTCTAAGAAGTTATAGTATGAGCTCAGACTTGGCTGAGGGCTAGGCTCCGGAATATGCTCTTTTTCTTCTTCTCTTGGTGGCTCTACTTCGCCCTCCCTCGGTGGTGATGAGGGTGCTTCTCCTTCCATTCTCTCTGTCTCCTTAAGCCGGGCTAAGGTTTCCTGTAGAGCAGCCTCAGCATCCTGTAGCCGGGCTTTTGAAGCCAATTGGTCTAACCTTTCTTTCCAAGTAGTTGTTTTCGGGCTCCCCCTCTCATAGGTGACTGATATCTTTGAGGGGGACCTCTCCTTGGGCGAAGTGGGGGCATCCTCTATAGTGATTGGGCTGCTGGATGGAGGCTGTGGCTTGCCCGTTTTTATTCTCACACTTCTCCTAGCTTTAAAATATAGAGGGGCCTCCCTCTTTCTCTTTTCCTTTGGCTTAGGAGGTGTACTGAGGGTGGCCAGCACGGCTGCTGCCTCCCTTGCAAGAACATCGGCTTTCTTTTCCTTGGGTTTTCTTTTCTCAGGGCTTCCTATAGAAGGCCCTTTTTCAGCTGATTTCTGGCTTCCTGTAGAAGTCGGTTTTGGTTTTCCTGTAGAAACAGGTGGCACCGCTTTAGTTTGCTTTGCTTAGGGTGTTTTGCTTTTGCCTTGGTCGAGGCTGCTGTCGAGGTGCCTTTGCTGATGTGGACCTGCTCAGTCTTGTCCACCTTGCTTTGTAATCTTTTCTCTCTGGGTGTTAATATGGGTGTGTCCTCCTTTTCTTTGGCGCCCTTTTTCTTTTGTTTCTCCTTTTGCTCTATCTTCGGTGCTTTGGCCGTGGGTCTCTGGCCTTTTTCTTTCTTCCCTGCGGGTACTGACTCCTTCTCCTCGCTGCTGGAGGAACCAAGCTCTTCAGTCAACATTTTTATATCGCCATCCTTGGTCAAATTTCGTAAGGCTTCCCATGAGAGAGGGACTTTGTATGTGTGGAGTGCATCCTCCACGAGGAGCTTAATGAGCCCGTGATGAGCTACCTGGTCTGGTGTGCCTTCTCTCAACTTGGTGGCACATTCAGTCATAGACTGCAGTAGAAAGTAGGGAATACTTAATTTGTTCTCTGCAGGTAGGTCCATCTGATGCCTTAATTCTGTGAGTAGCCAAAAATGGTACCCATACACAATGCTAAACCGACCTTCGCAGGTGATGTATTTCATAATTTGGAGGCTGACTTCGCTCCAAAGTGGCAGTAAGCTAGTCCTGCGAACCCCGTTCTTATCCTCTGAGAACTGCTCCTCTGGTGGGAAGAATTCCTTCTTAGCCTGCTGGCCTAATTTCCTCTCTTCTTTGTCCCATGGTACCCCCATTGGGAGCTCAGTAACTCGGCTGATGAATTGTGGGGTGAGTCTGAGACTCAAACCCCTGAAATTAACAGTGGCTAATGTCTTTGATTTTGGCTTCAGAGCCCGCAAGAACTCCTCTGCCACCTCATCATCATACCCTTGCAATTTGTCGCAGAACGACATCCATTGCGCGCGAGTGAACAGCTCTACCACCTCAGGGTTCTCTCTTAGTTTCTTTGAGTCGGTTGGTTCCTTTCTGATGAACCCACCCGGCATGGTGAAAAACTGCTACGTTAGCTGGAGGTGGCGGATGCAAAAAACTAGCCTTTTGGGACAGAGCGTAGAATTACGCCTCTGCCACGCATACAATTCACGAAGACTATCTCCAGATGAGCCTTAACAGGGCTTAATCACAAATCATATCCTGTAGGAAACTTTTCATACACCTCGACGACAATTCATGCAAACGACAGACAACACTTGCAATTCTTTTACGAGCAGACTGTAGAACGTTGACTCCGCCACCCTCGAAACCAATTGCATGGGAGGCAAGGTTCAGGCTTACCTTTTTAATTCGCCACCTTTGACATGAAGACCCCAATTTCCTCGTGGCAGTGAGCTTCTTGTAGGAGCAGCTTTCCTGTAGAAGTAGCGCACGGGTTCTGGAGAACACTGCAGTGGTTCTGCGCCCTCTGTGCTGTTATCAGACGTTCGAACGGCCGAAGACTTGGAGTGTCGAGCTTCAGAGTAATCCGGATGCTCACTCGACTTCTAAACGGCTGATGATAAATGCGTGGGGTGGCAATCTAGCTGATAGATTTGAATCCGGCGGAATCCGTGGCGCGGGGGTGAGTTGTCCCTGCCGGACCGTTGGACGATGTCACTTAATCATTCTACTGCAAGTTCCCTGACTGCCGCATCATTCTCCGCAGATCCGCCGCCGTCATTTCTGTTAAAACGCGCTTCTCCCCGACTGGATGGCTCTCACGTGTCCACTACCCGTTCCTTTTTGCCACGACCACCTTTTACACATCCGACTAGACCATCTGACTGGTCGACGTGGCCAGTCGAATGGCCATACGACCGCTCAACCCATTCATTTCATACTTGCAAACATTTCAAAGTAATATTCATGTAATTCGACGAAAGAAAGGGCGAGGCACTTACCTGTGCGGCCGCGACATGATTTCTCAGGCTTCAGGACGACGATGACTAGATTTGCTTGCTGCTGCTTAATTGCACAGGCCCGGAGGTTCCTCTTCGCAGGCTGCTGACGGTGAAGCTTGTGACTCGGCTGCATGTGCCCGCGTTATTATTGCATGTTGCAGGCGATTGAATGGTGTACACTCTAGTTGGCTTAACTGCTACGGGACTCCTGTAGGATGTCTTGTAGCAGTTTTTCCTCCTCGGGTGCATGTTGAACGGTGAAGACAGTGGCATCACGATCATGCTCGCGGGGCCTTTGGATAGCTGTGATGGGTATTGCATGGCATCTCGGCATCTTTTTTCATTTAAGAATCGCTTCCTCTTGATAATTCAATGATCTGTTTTGATTGTGCAGGTACTTTTATTGCATGTCAACTGGGGTGGTAGAAGGAGGTGACAGCAGTGTGTGATGGAGAAAATAGTAGCTTGCATGCCTTCATATCGAACCTTGGTCGTCAGATCTCCCCACACAATGAATTTTGGGCCGTCCAAAACTTCTACAGGAAGTTTCCTGTAGAAATGCAGAACTTCCTATAGAAAGTCTGCAGCTTCCTGTAGAAGACTAAGCTGTGATGAAATCGTGCCCATACCTTGGAGAAGATGAGTGTTTTCGGAGGAGGTGCTGGTGAGGTCACCTGGCAGCATGATAAGGACCCTTGACTTTGAGTTGAGAGACCTCCTCTCCTTCATAGAATACCTGCAACCTGCATGCATTGCCACATTGTGAATTTGCTGTCCCTGTTTTTGGTTTATTTTTTTTTTCTTTTTTCTTCTTCCTTTTTTTTTTTTGAAAGACAACAGGGGCGCCTCAATAAGGTTTTCACCCTTGCCATCTGCCTTAAGCGCCTCAGAGAGGTTTTCACTCAAGGATCTTTATTTTTTGAAAGACAGCAGGGGCGCCTCAACGAGGTTTTCACCCCTACCATCTGCCTTGGGAGCCTCAGAAAGGTTTTCACCCAAGGATCTTTATTTTTTTTTTTTTTTTTTTGAACTTTCAGGGTATGCCCAAAACAGAGGCAGAACCCTTCTCTATGACCAGCACTGATTTCTCCACAGTTTTGATGAACTCTTGTCTTGAGAGAGGTTTTCTGTAGATCTTCAGTCGATGCCCATTGACAAGCATGGGGATGGCCTCCTCATCAATGGTCCGAATAAGAACAGATCCATTGTCATGACATTTTTCCACTGCATATGGTCCCAGCCATCTGGTTCTCAGCTTCCCCTTGAAATATTTATGCCTGGAATCATACAAAAGCGCCCAATCTCCTGGCTGAAATTGCTTGTCATTGAGGTGTTGGTCATGCCACACCTTTCTCTGAAGTTGAACCACTTCTGAGTGAAGGAGGGCCTGCATTCAGTGCTCGTCCAATCCATTCAGCCGCAATAACCTTTCTTGTTGGGCATGGCTGAGATCTCGGTCCAGCTAAGCTGCCATCCTCAAAGTGTTGTATTCAAATTCAATTGACAGCAAAGCTCTCTTCCCATAGACCAGCTCATAAGGTGTGAAGCCGGTTGTGGTCTTCCAAGTGGTGTTGTAAGCCCATGTGGCCTCAACCAGGCGATCTGCCCAATCTTTCCTACTTCTGCTCACCACCTTAGTCAAAATCCCTTCCAATGCTCTGTTGGTGACTTCCACTTGCCCATTTGCCTGAGGATGATAGGGGGTGGAAGTCCTATGCTTGATTTTGTGATGAGCTAGTAGGTCTTCAATTAGGTTGGATGTGAACTAGCTTCCTTGATCGGTGACTAGCTCTCTTGGGTAGCCAAATTTGTAGAAGATGTTTTCTCTTAAGAACTCAGCCACCTTTTCTTCTATTGCTGCTTTGATTGCCTTAGTTTCTGTCCACTTTGTCAGGTAGTTGGTGCACACAATGATGTAAGACCTTTGCCTCGAAGGAGGATTGATTGGACCCACAAAATCCATACCCCACTTCTCAAATGGCTCAAGAGTCACTTGAGGTTGGAGAGGCATCTCATCCCTTTGAGTCGGTTTCCCAATTCTTTGGCATCGGTCACATTGGCTGATATACCTTCTGACATCTTGATGAAGTGTGGGCCAATAGTAGCCTGCCTGCAGGATTTTGAAGGCAGTCCTCTTTGCTGCAAAATGTCCTCCACAAGGCCCATCATGACAGGCGAGGAGGATATCAAAGACTTCCTCCTCCCTTACACAACGCCTTAAGATCTGATCAGGGCTAAGCTTGAACAGGTTGCCCCCGATCCAAGTGAATGAGGCACTTTTTCTGATGATTCTGCTCTTCTCTCTTGAGGATAGGTGCGGAGGGAACTGTGCTAAAACAAGGTAGTTTGCTATATCAACAAACCATGGAGAGAGTACTGAAATAGCAAACAGATGTTCATCGGGCATCTGGTCATCCACTGTTCCATCCTCATCTGCAGATAAATCCAATCTAGATAAAAAGTCAGCAACAACATTTTCTCTACCTGGTTTGTCAACGATAGTCAAATCAAACTGCTGCAACAAAAGTAACCATCTAATAATACGAGCATTCACATCTGGTTTATTCATTAAACATCTAATTGCAGCATGATCAGTATGTACAAATGTTTGATAGCCAGTGATATAATGTCGGAACTTGTTCAGTGCATGGACCACAGCCAAGAATTCTTTCTCAGTTACGTGTAATTCAGTTCTGCTTTGGATAGGTTTTTGCTAACAAAGTAAATGGCATACGAAAGTTTTTGTTCAACTTGTCCTAAGGCTGCCCCTACGGCTTTGTTCGAGGCACCAGTGTGGATGTGGAAAGGTAGGGCCCAGTTTGGACCTCTCAAGATTGGGGCAGACACCAACTTGTCCTTTAATTCATTCAGAGCCCTCTGACAATCGTCAGTCCATTTAAACTCCACATCTTTTGCCAATAGGCCAAACAACGGCGAGGCTAGCTTGCTGAAGTCTTTAATGAATCTCCTGTAATACCCTGCTAGTCCTAAGAAGCTCCAAACATCCCTTACCTTTTGAGGAGGTGGAACCTTCTTGATGAGAGCAATTTTGTTAGGATCCACCTATAACCCTTGGCAAGAAATGGTATGGCCTAGCACGGTCCCTTCAGTCATCAAGAATTCACATTTTTCAGGACTAAGGGACAGGTTCATCTCAATGCATTTGGTTAGAACTTTTCCCAGATTGGACAATTCTTCCTGGAAGTTGGACCCATAAGGAGTGAAGTCATTCATATAGATTTCCACCGCATCATGGACCAGCTCAGAAAAGATGCTCAAGACGGCTCTCTGGAAGGTAGCAGGAGCATTGCATAGCCCAAAGGGAAGAACTCGGTAGGCAAAGGTGCCCCAAGGACAAGTGAAGGTGGTCTTATCTTGGTCTTCCGGGCTAATTTGGATTTGGTTGTACCCGCTAAACCCATCTAGGAAAGAGAAAAACTTCTTTCCTGCCAGTCCATCCAACACTTGATCTATGAAAGGTAGAGGAAAATGGTCTTTCTTGGTAGCTTTGTTCAGTTCTTGGTAGTCCACACAGATTCTCCACTTCCCATTTTTCTTGGGAACCAACACCAGAGGGGACACCCATTCGCTATCTGAGATGGGGTAAATGAATCCGGCATCCAACAGTTTTTGCAATTCTTCCTTGACAATGTCCTTAAGGGCTGGATTCATTCTCCTCTAGGGTTGCCTAACCGGTTTACAATCCTCTTTGATGTAGATGTGATGGGTACAGACCGAAGGATGGACTCCTTTCATCTCTCTATAGCTCCAAGCAAAAGCATCTAGATGACTGGCCAACAGACTACACAGCTCCTTTTCCTGGGAAGGAGATAGGGAGGAGTTGATCTTTAATGTTCTCTCAGGGCCGAACTCCACATTTTTGACTCTGGGAGTGACAGGGTTGGTCGCCCAAAGGTCCACTAAGGTGCTGGCTTGGGCATCCTCCACCAATTCCTCTAAGGGCAGTGCACTGGGAGGTGGATTCTGGATCAAGGTCTTAATCAAATCATCCTCGATTGGGGGGTCTCCCCTAGTGGTGTCTAGGGTGCACAAAGGTGCTGAGTACACCTCATCCTCTTCTCCTTCCTCCAACCAATGTGGTAAGTCATGCTCTAATGAGGGTTGGGCAGGAGGGTATAGGACTAGCTGCTTGGACATAGGACCATTTTTTATGGTCATGTATCCTGCACGGCAGCTTATGTAAGCATCTGCAGTGGCTAACCAAGGCCTTCCCAAAATAAGAGGATATCCAGTGAGCTTTGCCTTTGGTTGCAGAACCAAGAAATCTGCAGGGTATTCCCAAGAGTCAACAGAGACCAAGACATCCTCCACAATCCCTTCGGGAGTCACGGTGGAGCGATCTGCTAGTTGTAGGATTGTCGAGGTCTTCCTCAAGGAACCCTGAAGGTTGAGTTTGAGCATGGTATCTCTGGTCATCACATTAATGGCAGCGCCCAGATCAATCAAGGTGTGAGGTATGATGGTGCCATTGATGTGGACATCTACTACAGGACTCCCAGGATCTAGATACTTTGGGCAGATGACTTGTCCCAACATAAGGTCAGACAGTTGTCCCATGACATTGATGGTTGAAGCATCCCTCTTTTGCCTGCCTGGGTGTCTGAAACACTTTTCCTTAACCAGTTTGTTGTATATTGGTACATCTTTGATGGCTTGGAGAAGTGGTATTTTCACACACAACTATTTGAGCTCTCCCAGAAGCTCATCCTCCTCTGGGTTGGGTTGTGTGGTGGTTGTTAGTCTCTCAGGAAAGGGTGAAATAGCCTTTGGTTCACTTTCCTGTTTATCTTCCTCGTCCTCTGGGGGAGGAGGTTGGCGATCCGGAAGAGTCTTTCCAGATCGCAGGTTGATCTCCTGGATCTCCACAGCATAGGTAGGGCATGATGTTTCCCCAGTATATACCTGCTGGGCCTGTCTGTTGTTGGGGTTCGGGTTCGGTTGAGCAGGCATTTGAGGTTGCCTTGGAGGAGCAGGAGGTAATGGTTGTGGTTGAACTGGTGGTGGAGGCAAAATGGCGGGAGGAGTGTTGTGCTGGGGCCTCCACCCCGATTAAGGTGCATTCCACTTAGGCTGTGGCTGGGCATGTGAGTGATACGAATGAGTAGTGGGTTGAGTATGGTACTGAGGTGGGTAAGACCATGGAGGAGGCACAGACCAGGAAGGATGAGCAGGGGGACCCCAGGAAGGCATAGGAATAGATTGGTTGGGGCTGTAATAAGCTTGGGGTGGCCCTTGCATCCCCTGCTGGTAAGGTCTAGGTCCTTGTGGCCTCCTTTGGTTGAGGAAATAGAGAGGTTCGGTGGGGGCTTCTGTCCCTTGATACATGGCTTTAAGCCCAGGTAAGGTTGGACATTGGTCTGTGGGGTGGTCCTCCTCACAAACAAAACATACTTCGACCGAATGTAATGGGCATTCGTTCTTAGGGTGTTTCCGTGTACACCTAGGGCAGAAGATAGCCAAGGCCCTCTCAGCTTCTTCCTTCTTCTGCTGGATCCTGAATGTATCAAGTTGCATGGCAATGGTCTGTCTCACCTCACTCTTGAGATCCTCTAATTGATTTGCAAACTCATGTTTGGAGAAAGGAATACCAGCTGAGAAGAGGTTTCCTCTACCTCGTTTCCGGGCTGCCCTAGAGTGGTTTCTAAACACAGTCTTTATGTCCTCATAAGGCAGTTGGTAAATATCTCCTCCAGCTAACATGTGAAGGGTATCTAAGAGGTCTTCAGGGACTCCTCGGAGCAGGACCAACTTGAGGGATTCAGGGTCAAGTGTGCACCTGGCCCGTTTATAGCTAAGTTGGAACCTTTCCTCGTAATCCTCTAAGGACTCATCATTTCCCATGGTCATCCAAAAGATTTCTCCTTTGGTTTCCTTGGACCTACAGTAGTCCCGGTACTTGGTATTGAAAGCTTGCTGCATCTGAGCCCAAGTGGTGATACTGTTCCCAGGTAAGCCCATGAACCAGCGTAATGCTGCATCCTTAAGGGTTTAGGGGAAGAGTTGCAGCTTCTGCTCATCTTCAGTATAGTCATAGGTTCGACAAAGGACAACAAACTCAAACAGGAAGGTATCAGGATCTTCAGTAGTCAGTCCATGGAAGTGAGGTAAAGCGGAGGGGCTAATGTTCTTCATTTTCATGTCTCCATTGGTCTCTCGGATGGGGAAGGCACCTTCTATTCTCTCATCTTCTCCCCTATTGTCAGCCATAGCTTCAGATGGAATGGTCTCTAACTCTTCTTCTGCTATAGGATCTTCGTATATCTCAGGAGGTTCACCTATAGGTTCTTCTGGATCACTGTCACCAAAGAAGAGAGAAGGGTGACTCAGTGATGTGGTGGGGGTGTTGGGTAAGAATTTGCCTATTTTATCTCGATTCCTACGAGGCATGAAATGGAAAGACTTTTGATTGCTTTTGTTTTTTTTCTCTGGTACCTGCAAAAACTGAAACAGATTGATCTACAACTAACTATCTTGCAGAATTGAAATGAAAGCAGGAAAGAACTAATCTACTTTGCTCAAATGAAATTGCAGGAATGGAAATGCTAGTCTACGCTTGCAGAATTGAAATGCTAATCTATGCTTGCAGAAATGAAATTGTGGAATTGAAATCTTAATCTATGAAAGCAGGAAATGTCTATGCTACTTTTGCAGAATGGAAATGAAATAAACTACTTGGCAGAAGGCGAGAGTAGGAAAATAGAAGAAAAGCAACAATTACTAATACTCTGACGCTTCCCCGGCAATGGTGCCAAAAATATGGTGGGCTCCAGTATTGTAGCAATAATGCTACAACTCCTGGAGCTTCCTTCTCTAATTTTATCAACCCGGTAGTTCGTAACAAACTTGGAAGCGACGGTGCTGTATGCACAAGTACTAGCTCTTGTCGCAGCTGTCACTTGGTCAGCTGGCACAAGTCCGCTAGGGCTCAAGCCAACTTCTATGAGTTCTCAGAAGAAGCTTTTTAACCGATGAACGAAAGCTATCTCAAAGGGAATTAACCTACTGTAGGAAGGAACTGAAAGTCAACAAGAAATGAAAACCCTAGAAAACCCTAATTCTACCAGCTAGTCCTACTGATGCAAAGGTGGGAATGCCAACTACTGAAGGAGGTGCCATTACTTCTAGGAAGGTGAGATGCATGTGTCTAGGCTACTTTGATCTAAAGAAAGCATTTTTTTGTTTTTTTGTTCAAGTTGTTGGAATTATTATGTGTGTGCTTCTAACTGGGTCTTGACTGTGCAGGGATAGATCAAGGAGGGAAATGCTTGGAAAAGGTCAGGAAGGCTCAGAGAGGGTCTAAGGAATCCCTAACATCCTTTCAGAGAAGTTCATAAAGTTCAGATGCTTGGCAACCATGTTTACAAGCTTCTACAGGAAGTCTGCAGGGGTTCTACTGGATGTTCAGGATTTCTACAGGAAGTTCACTAATTCCTACAGGATGTTCTGCAATAGGATTTTTGGGTGATGGATGAGTGGAAGAGGCTATATGGATGGATAGGGAGGTAGGAGGGGAGCTTGTGATGGCTTATGGACAGAGAGATGAGATGAAGAGGGGGTGTGCAAAGCTGGTTGGTCTAGAGGAGGTTAGAGGAGATGGAAGGCCGAAAAGGTAGAGTCACGTGGGTGATAGAAGAGTTAGGAGGCAAGTGGTCTAACTGAGAGATGAGTGGATGGCCTAGGCACGGCTTAGAAGGATAAGGGAGTGAGGGAGTAGGACTGCATAGTGTAAATGAAACAAATCATCCATGTTTAGCACATAACCGAAATTTCATCAACCTCTTCTAACTGTTTTTATGAAACCACAGAACAGCAACGTGATTTTGTAAGGAAACTCTTGCATGGTACTGAAGCAAAGATTCATTCCACAAGATCTGAACGCATGGATGCTGCTACGAACGAGAACATTGCATCAAAGCTTGCATGAACGTATAAAACAGTGTTTTTGGTGGGTGGCACGGTCTGCAATCCCAGTCTCTAAACAGAGGTGGAAGTGAGCGTGCAGTCAACCCTTTTTGGAACTCTGATTACTCCAATCTCCTTACGCTAATCTAAACTACTGAAAGCAACTTTGTTCATAAAACTAACCTACTTAATCACACCAAGAAGTTCAACTCAGCAAACTGTGTTTCCAAATGCATGTAAAGGAAAAGAAATACAATGCTGAAAGAAAAGTAACAATACAAAGAAAGGAGGCCTATTTCTCTCAGGTTGGGCCCAACCCCGAGAGCTATGGCTCCTCTAAGAACTCAGAACTGAACTCAAATCTGCCTGCTTTTCATTAAAAGATAATAGTCATAAGTCAAATAACATGCCAAAAATGGCTTACAAAGAGCAAAACAGAGCTATCAGCTCGTAATCCAGAATATGCAACAAAGTTTCAAAAGTCCCCATCGAAGGCTATAGCCTCATCATTTATACATTACGAGGGCCAAGCTGGCCTCCTAAATTAGTGGGGTTTGGCTGACCAAACTAAGAGTAATCTGTTGCTTCCTCAAAATCCGTTTGGCTGCCTTCTAGCTCGGTGGTGGTGGCTGTTGGAGCTCGGAGTTGGGGTGGAGATCACGAGGAAGGCCATTCAATGCTGTGGACAACCTTCCTACAAAACCTCAATCCCATCTTGGCTGTCTCCTAGCCCCCATCTGCGTGGTTTTGGTCCATTAAATGTCAAAAAACCTGAAATAAACATGTGTTAGCCACCTAGGAATAGTGACTGCCCTCATTCGTACAAATGACATAAATATACTAAAAAATGATGCATAAGTTATGAAAAATGAAGGGTTGAGCAAGGGTAGTTAGGCCAAATGAGCCCAAAATGTTACCAAATTTGGGGCTCATCATTATCCAAAACCCTATTGGTCCTGTTGGATCGAGCAGTGTCCAGTACCAACAGGTCCAAAATACCGTTGGTCCGTCTGGGTCAAGAAATTTCAAGTATCAATAGCCTTATAAGGCTCAGGTTCAGTACTAAGCTCCTTATGTTCCATATGGTTCTCAAGGAATGGTCAATATGCGTTACGTCCTTCAGTCTAGACAATATGTTTAGGCTGGTCCATCCACTTTTTCGGGTGGCTATGGCCAGATTCAGTGAGGAAATTTTCTGAGAACTATTCAAGTACCCTTGCAGCAATAAGGGCAACCTTTGTTACAGCAAGGGCCATCCACGAAACAACAGGGGCAGATGATACCGAAGCAAGGACAACTGCAACAACCATAGTTACAGCAAACCATGCAGTATGTTTTGCAAATCTCCCAGCCTATGTCTTCACAGGGCCAACCTCTGCAGCCACAAGGAAAACCTTTGCAGCCGCAAGGTCAATCTTTGCAGCAACAGAGCCAACTCGGGTAGCAGTAACCCTTATATACATATCAACAGGGTCAACCCTTGTAAGGACAAGGTCAGAGTCAAGTCCTACAACAACAGGCCCAAAATCCCTATGTCCAAGGATAGCGAGCACCTAATCCTTATGTCCAAGGGCAGCAGGTCCAAAATCCTCTTATTCAGGGACATCAGGTTCAAAACCCATATGTTCAGGGACAACAAGTGTAATATCCATATGTCTAAGGTCAACAGGCTCAACAGCCTCTTAACTCGTATGTTGCTTATCAACAACCTATCGACGGACAGTTCCAAGGTGTTCAAGGTCAAAATCCTCCCTACGGCCAAGGTAACCTACAGTGGGGGCAAAACCAAATGTCATATGGCCAGAACCCTCCACTATGGGGGAAACATCCTTACCAACAGGGATGGGCTCCTCCGGTTGGACCCACTTATGGACCTCCAATGCTTTTCAATACTCATTTGTCATTCTTGGCTACACTAGAGTTGCTAGATGTGTCTCAACTCATGATCCAATTCTTCATTTGCCATATTGGCCTTCGGTTCCATC
The DNA here is from genome assembly GCA_031772625.1 of Pinus tabuliformis. Taxonomy (NCBI): domain Eukaryota; kingdom Viridiplantae; phylum Streptophyta; class Pinopsida; order Pinales; family Pinaceae; genus Pinus; species Pinus tabuliformis. The sequence goes on from CM062807.1 coordinate 318,009,554, forward strand.
CAAGATCCCAAGTGATTGTCCCAAGTTTGATGGGAAAGAAAAGGAATATCCTCAAGCCCATGTGATGACATATCACCTCTGGTGCTCTTCAAATTCCTACGTTGATGATTCTATTCGCCTCCGTCTTTTCCAACAAACCCTCATAGGTGTTGCAGCAAAGTGGTACATCGATCTCCCTCAAAGTACTTACCATGACTTAAACTCTTTAGCCATAGATTTCCTCACGCATTTCTAGTTTTCGGTTCGCTATGAAACTGACACCTATTTGCTCACATCACTTAATCAAGATACTGCGACACATATCTCTGATCACATCCATGAATGGAGACGTAGAAGTCGCCTAATCAAATTTGAGATTGTTGATCAGTTTCTCACCGAATGGTTTACCAAGTCATTCATCACTCCAATTGTTCGCGATATAGCTATGGGTGGATGCATTACCGAAGAACAAGGCATTGCTCATGCCTGGTACGTAGATCTCATTTATTCTTAGTTTGGAACTTTGTATGAGTTATTACCCGATGCTCCGTGGCCATCATCTGATCCCATGACATCGAAGTCACAGGCTACACCTCTTGTTGATGGAGTAATTGGTTCAGTGTCCCAAACCCCTACCAAATCTTCTTCCAAATAGAAGTCAGTCTCAAACACTGCTTCCAATAGTTCCTCCCAGAATCCACCTGGCCCTGGTAAAACCTCAGAGGTCCATGCTGTCCAGTCTACCACAATGGACAAATCCTTGAAAGATAAGAAGAAAGGCAAAGGCAAGGGTAAAGCCGATGCCCCAAAATAGGGTCGTCCTAAGTCATCTGTTGGTGATTCTTCCCAATGGAAGCCTAAGTATCCGTGCCTCATTTGTGAGGAGGATCACTATACTAAGGATTGTCCCTAATAGTCCAAAGTTAGTCATTTTCTCAAAGGGACCCCAGCTATCCTGAAAGAGTCGTTTTCATCTCAGCAAACTCAAATGGTAGACCAACCTCAATCATCTAGTTCCTCGGGATCTCAAGTGTTCATGATAAGTACGCCTACTAATGTGGCTACTAAATCAAAAGATTACCAAACTTCTGCTCCAACAGTCGGGAAAGAGAAAGAGGTCACCCCTTCTTCTTCGGCCCCGAGTTCTGGCCCTCTTCACATTGAGCGCCCTAACCCTGATTCTGCCATTCAACCACCTTCTCGAGGTGTGCTAAGGAATTACTCGTACAATCCCAATGCTCGAGCTGCTCAACACTATAATATTATTGAGGATTTGGCTGAGACACCATCAGCTATGTCTACTCTCGATGTACTCCAAAGTTTTCCATCTCAATGGAAATCATTGTTGTCGACTATTGGGGGCATTGATCCTGTCAATTCCAACTTGATATGTTTTGATCTAGAAAACCTCGTTCCGTGCCTGCCTCATCAGATTGCCTTTCTCATTTAGGTGCTAATCAATGAGAAAACCATTCATAGGATCGTCATCGATGAAGGTGCTTCTACCTACATCATGATAGTCGCTTGTTGGAAGGAAATTGGCTCTCCTACTTTGAACCAATCCCCTAACACTTTGGAATCTTTCGACAAGCGCAATTTGTGACCCTTCAGTGTCTTACCTAACCTTGCCATTACTTTGGAGGGAAAGACAGTACACATCGAGGTAGAAATTGTTGACGCTAATCTCAATTATAATCTTCTACTCGGACGAAGTTGGACCCATGCCATGCATGCTGTAGCCTCCTCCTTGTTCCACGTGATTCGTTTTCCCCATCAAGGGAAGATTGTCACAGTCGACCAACTATCCTTCTTTGCCTCTTCCTCCTCGGATGGCAATGTTTTGTATGTCAAGCACATTGGTGCTCCTTATGAGAGTGTGGGGGCAGGTCTTTTTAAAGATTTTGCCTTGATGGGAATTTTTCCACTCCCACCTCCTCATGTTGCCTCTGTCAACATGATCTCGGTCAAATCTGATCCTTGGGTCATACCTTCACCAGATCTTGTTGATACCTAGGGCGAGGTTATGCCACTTAGTCCTGCTGAAATCAATTACATGGAAATTGTTTCGGCCTCAAGTTCTATATTCTCTGATTTTCCTATTTCGAGGACTTCCCTTGATGCGTATTCTCAGTCCTCGTGGCTTGGTGCTTCAAAATCTCCTGATGATTCGAATTGGATCCTAGAACACTCTCTAGGTTTTCATGAAATCTTAAAATTATGACAAAGTTTCAAAGTCTTATAAAAGTCAAGCTTATCAGAGATATCCTCGTGACAATGACAAATTGTGATCAGCGCGGAGCAACAAGGACCCTCGGTCAAGCGCGCCGACCGTTGGCCCATGGTAACGCGTGCTGGCACAAATTGGCAAAACCAAAGGTTAATTCGAGAAATGGGGGTAGTTTCTGATATGCGATTAGTGATGGCAAACCCCTCAAAGAAGGATAAGCCCTGAGCTCCCGGACCCGAAAAAGTTAGAAAATGTGGAAAAGTACTTAATTCAGTTTCGACGGATCGAGATTCCACAAAACCGACAGGATATCGGAAGGGCTCGATGCGGTAAGCGGTTTCAACCGAGTCCCACTCGATGCCACACATCGATTGCCACGTGTCCGGCAGAAGAGAGAGAAAACCACTCACTTCGGACGGTAAACGTCATGTTACTTATCCACCCGATATGAGTGACGACCATTGGATCTGGAGGCCCCAGATCGACGGCGGAGACACAATTCACTGGATGACCAGATTCGACGGGGTAAATAGGCAGAATTATATAAGATTTGAAGTCCGACATGAACAATGAGTTGGCAGAGGAATCATGTTCACGGGCAATCTGGGAGTTAAATGGAAATAATGACCGTTCAAAAATTTCCAAGAGAACTGACTCTCAGTTCATTATGAGATAGGTGGCCACCTTCCTGTAAGGCGTTACACGGTGATGATGATGCCGAACAGAGGAATTCAAACGGACAGAGGCAGGAGAACCAGAGCGCCGGGAAGTGGAAACGAATAGTCAGAAAGCAGATTGGCTTTAAAGCCATGAACTGACAGAAACAAAGTGGCCAATGAGTTAGTCAAGGCGGAAAGCCAAGAGCAGAGAATAGAGAGAAGAAGCTGAGCTGACCTGAAGGCAGCGTCGAGCTAGACAGAGCCAGAGAGAGTCAGAGTGAGTGTATGTACTCTAGAGAGGACTTGAGAGGTTCAAGCAAACTCCTCTATACTTACCTGTCATGTATGAGTCTCAGATTGGGCTCATACAACTGTGACCAATAGAGGTTGAGTTTCAGTAAGGAGAGCCTGTGTACTCTAGAGACTTGGTGGATCCAAATCCAGTCCTACCGATTTATATCTGTTGAGTGAGACTCAAATTGAGCTCACTGTTGTAAAAACTCTGCTTTGAAAACATAATAGAGAGGCCACCACTGAAGGCTGGACTAGGAGACGTAGCCCAGGAGCATTGGGTGAACTCTTTATTAAACTTGTTGTATTTACATGTTTTACTGTTGTGTTTTCTCTAACTACTCCAGTGTCTGTGTATTTCACAATTTTATCGATCCATTGCATAAAGTAGCATAGGCACATCCATGCACATGAGTCTGTAATTCCTTTAATTCTTTTTCCTGGATAAATTCCAGATCACCTGATTCCTTAGCCAAGGCTTTTCTTGTTGACGAGAGTATTAGGGAAGTAATGTCTCTGGAGGAACCACCTTGGAATGATACTCATCATCGTTCCTCATTCCTTCCTCGCCCGGCGGTTATGTCTACTTATCTGGAGGAGTTCTCTTCTCATTTTCCTTCCCTACCGCTTTAGGCACCGATACTGACTCATGAAGTATGGTCAAAAGGAAATTTGGGTAATATTACCCCAAACGATGCCAATTAATATTTCTATCAAGCCTAGTATCGTTGAAAATGTCCATATCAAGGTAACTTGTTCTCCAGATGAGATCAAGATCTATCCTCGTCTATTTCAATAATTTTGTGATGTGTTTGTGTCGTCATATGAGGAAATGCCTGGCATTGATCCTAGCATCGTTGTGCACGAAATACCAACTTATTCTCACGTGAAACCCGTTCACCAACGGCTCCATCCAGTGCACCCTAGGAAAGCAACCGCTATCAAGGGTGAAGTTGAAAAACTTCTCACAGCTAGATTCATTTATCCAATCCCTCTTATAGATTGGGTGTCAAATATTGTACCGGTGAAAAAGAAACAAGGCACGATCTGCGTTTACGTCGATTGTCAAAATATCCTTGGTCATCGCTGGTCAAACTGTCTAAAATTCGGCCTGTAATTTTTGCCTAGAAATTATGTCCTAGCCGCATGTGTGAGAGAGAGAGGTTGCCCCAAGCTGTACAAACCAATGTGATGAAAAGAGAGAAGAATGTGTGAGTTATGGATTTCCAAATGAGGTGTGAGGTCTCTTGTATTTGTACACTTCATTGTGGGTGAAGAGACACATCCATTGGGCTTCTTGAGCCTACATTTAGCTGAAGCTGACTTGAAAAATTTGCACATGTGTGGTCATAAATTTAAAATCATACTTCTGCTTGTCCAAATGAGATGAAATTTATATCAAACTTGGACCTCTAGAAAAGAGGAATCCAATGTAATCATCATCTCCATCAAATGAGTTGTCCCAAAGTGGAATTTAGCCCTAGTTTCCAATTTTAACAATAGGCCCATGCCCATAGTAGTTCTCCCCTTTCATACATGACCATGTGTTATAACTACATTCACAGTAGTTTGACAAAGGATTTTTCTCATTGATGTAGAATAGTTCTGACACGAAAAATAATTGGTAAAACATTTGTCATCCATCAAATCAAATTAATTGTAATTGGATTATATGCATAGAATGAGATAGAACACATAGATTATTGTAACACCCTCCTCCCACATCTATCCAAATAACCGACCAACTGGGATAAACATGTGATGAGAAGTTACTATGATATGATTCGACCTCCTAAGTCACCTTAAGGAAGCGAAACTGATGGAAACACACCATATAGACCTTCCACATCAGAAACAAGACTCTCAAGAACCATACCAACCTCTCAGGTAACCAGCTCCTGAGTCGCACTGAGTTTTTATAACATTACACTCCCAGACGCTCCCTTGATATGGGCATGCATGCATCCATAGGGCTCTAGATGCTCCCACAACATGGTATGCCAACATCCAGGGAATTTTTTGCCCAGTGTTGTGCTAGCGTCCCCAGGACTTGAGCCACTTTTTCAAGCCTAGAGCCCAGGTCACTACCCATAACTAAATGACACCTTCATAACAAAAAGATAACAATGGAATGATGATACAAATGCAATTAACTAAACAACGACTTGACTGGACCCATACTAGCCATGATAGGCATTCCGTCAAACATATCACAAATATGTAATCTACAGGTGTAAACAACAGATCTAAGCATAGGGGTATCATACTCATCTGAGAATCGCTAAGAAGCATTGATGCCTCAACACATTAGTTTCATTTTCATCCATTAGGCCCTAGATACATTGTTGGTTAATTTACAAGTGAAAACATTATGAGAGCCATACATAGCCATTGTCATAATACATGTTGATAACCAACATAATAATGACAAAATTACCAAGGAAACAACAACCATATAATCCATGTATAATCCATTACAATACTCATGAAATAAAAAGGAGAAATGAACTCATATTAATGACGCAAAGGCCAACCCATTGTGGGACTTCCATGAACCACCAAATCGTAGACATGGATGAGACAAATCTCTCTTCAACCAGTCACCCATGCCATATTCCAAGCATGAATGTGGGATCTCATAAAACACATCAATCCAAAACCATCCAGGACTTATAGAGGCCAATCATCTTAACCCATCAAACAGTGATTCCACCTCACAATCAAACATCAAAAAACCATCATCAGATTAGTCTCTACCCAAGCCTTCCAGGGCTCCAGGGTGTTTGTTCCAACCAAGGCTTCCAGGACTAGTAACTCAACCCAAAATTGTCATTGGGATTCCAAAGCGTTTGTCCAACCAAGGCTTCCAGGACTAGTAACTCAACCCACGAAGGGCTTTCAGAGCGTTTGCCCAACCAAGGCTTACAAGACTAGTAACTCAACCCAAGTTGTTATAGAGTGTTTTTCCAACTAAGGCTTCCAGGAACTAGTAACTCAACCCAAGCTAAAGGAAACATGAGAACCAACCAGAAAATAATGAAATGAACCCACAACACCATGGATATCTAGAAAATGGCAAGGCTAGGCAAATCTACTATCAATCCAAGCAATCCTCCATGTCAATGATAGATCATGACCAATAAACCACATGCATATGCCATGCATGCCAAAACTAGTGAGGAAAACGTACATGCAACTTCGTACCTGCAAGAAAAGCCCATTGTAGTTGTTGATCCCGATGTCCTCTTGTGCTTTCCTGCTCTTCCTTTTCCTTTTTGCTCGACAACTCCAAGTATGCCACACTCTCCAAGAATGCTCCAAGAAAACTCTAGTGTCCAAGAGTATGAGAGAGAGAGAATAGAGAGAGATCTCCAAAACTGAACTGACAAAAGCCATGACCTAATCCTCATAAACCTTTTATTTAATGAGGTCTCTATTTTCGTCATTTTCCATTATTTTCCTTCATTTTCTCCTCACATGCAACCTGTGACCTTTCACCTCCCTTTTCTCCCAATTTCAATTATTTTCATAAATAAATGTGCCAAAATGCCATTTTGCCTTTCCAAAGCCTTAGCCATTGCCTTTGCCAATTTCCTTAGTCATTAATCAACCACAAGTGATCCCCATAACTATGTTTTTCACAACATTCATCTTGGAATAAGTTTCTCATGAACTGTTGGTATTATTTTGCCTTTATTAACTTTTATTACATGGATTTTTCACCAGGGCTATTACAATTATATACCTCTAGTTTCGTGCATTACATTAGTTAGGAAGGCTACGAGCTCTCTCTTCTGGTTGTCACTATAATCGTTGGTGCCAAATCTAGAATACTCATTGGTAGTTTTGATGAAAGTGTTGTGAGTGTAGAATCCCTTGCCCTCGCAGGAAGAAAGGGAGCTCACATCACCTATTCACATCTCAGGTGATCGATAATGGCAGTTGTAGTTGAATTACATCTTTGGCATTTCAAATTGCATGCATTCCATCCCTAAACACATTTACGTCCTTTCAATTTTCTCTATCGCCACGTTACCGACGATAAGAGGAATCGGCCTTATCGAAAAAAAAAAAAATAAAAAAAAATAAAAAAAAAATCAATAAATAAATAAATAAAATAAAATAAAATAAAATAAATAAATAAATAAAATAAAAAAATAAAAAATAAAAAATAAAAAATAAAAAATAAAAAATAAAAATAAAAATAAAAATAAATAAATAAATAAATTTTGTCATCGCTTCATGCTCCAAATACGTCAGATCCGTAGATATGGTTCTTAGACAAAGCATTTTCTAGGAAAATTCAACCAGAGTTAATCTCAAACATCCAATTATCTTTAAAAAAAAATTCAACCACCCTACCTCCACCTAAAGTTGAAATAGGAAGCCTTTGGCTAGTTAATTATTTTTGTTCTAATTTTAATCAAAATTTAAAAAAATAAATAAATATATATATATATATATATATATATATATATATATATATATATATATATATATATATATATATATATATATATATATATATATAATTATTTAAATATTATAAATTAATCCTACTTTAATTAACCTTAAAAATAATATAAAATTTTAACAAAAACCTCTTTTGCGCTATCTTACTATCCTATTAGAGTAGGATTTATATATTATACGGTGATATTCAAAATTATATGTAATGCAACTTTTAGAGATCGATAACTCACCTCACTAGTTTTGCTTCCCAACTATTTGTGCTTTTCTATTACCACACTTATATTGTCTTAAAATCTTAGGTATGATCAATTCAGTTAAAATAATAGACATCCAAAAACAAAGGTCATAATTTCAAATTTCATAGACTGTTAGAGATCGTGTACCTATCTGACCGAGATTATGGTGAATGCCTATGAGAACTCCACATATAATAAACACGTACAAATATATAGGTGCAAGCAATAAACATGCAGAGATATACACATGCATACAATAAACAAGCTCACAAATAAGTGATCTCGTATAATCGAGTTGCCTCTTCAAAGTTATCTTAATTATTAAAATCACACATAATGGAATATCGCAATGAAACCCATCCTTTTGAGAGGACCCCTCAACATATGAGAAAAACCCAAAAACTTTTTGATAAGCGGCGAGTGGAAAATTAAATTGAAAAGTGAATATTAGCGAGAGGAAGAATTAAAGTATAGATGAGAGGCACAAAATGTTTCAAAGGGATCTTTCTCAGTTGCCTTCTAAACTCCTATCTACATCGTGAATAAATCACAAGAAACTTCTCAATATTCCCATGGGGAATTTTGATTAGATATTTATATTTCATTTTGAAGCTAAAAAAATTAGAGTTCATAAAAGAAAAATTTAATGGAGCTATGAATTGAAAAGAATGAATAAAAAAATAAAAATGTGTGGCCAAAATAGACGAGTATGGCAATGCTCAGCTAGTCACCATTGATTTTAGATTCAAAAGTGGAGAGCATGTGCGAAGCTCACATTAATATATTGTGCAAAACACTTTCCACAATACAATAAGGATAATGACTCTATGCCATCTCACAAAATGACTTTGCCTCGAATTAATCACATAAACTACATGCTTCTAGTGGAAGATAAAACAATAAGCTATACAACCACCACTTTAAACTGCAACTGATGTAAGAAATCCCTAAACGATAAGGGAAGAATATTTCAACTCCTACATAATCTATAAAGCTATGCCATAGATGTGAGTGTAGTAAAGAGATCCCTTTCAAAAGAAAACCAATAAGAGATGACACAACTATATATATTCATTGTCCTAAAGGTCCTTCAAGTGGGGTATCTTTCAACCCGTAGGAAAAATTGTCTAGTTTAGCTGATCATCCGATGGTGTATGCAAGTTTAGGGATGTCCTTGACAACTTTTTGACATTGATCTCTCTCAAAACTGCTACTGTAATCAAGATAGTGAGAGTTCCTTCACTCACATCTGTGAGTGGGAGCTGTCACTCACTCTCAGGTTCCTCTAGATGGGCCTGCTTCCCACCAATAACTATGTAAGTCTATTGATACAATAAGGGTAGTAAATGATGCAATAGGGTGATCGACATTCCTCTTGTTGAATAAACACTAGCTCTGACAACTGTGTAATTAGAGACAGTGGTTCTACATTACCTTATTTACATGGTTTGGTGGCAAAAGTTACTTGTAGGCATATCTTAAGAATGTATATAACATTATTTACATTATTAACTATAATATTTATTGATAAAAATTATTAACTAATTTTAATTTTAGATTTATTAAATAATTATATAGTTAACAAGAAATATTTTTATTTATTTTAATAAATAATTAATGTAATTTGATTTTAATTTTTTTATTAATTCTTTTTGTAATAATAATATTATAGGATTATTTTGAAAGCTTGTTGTGTTGAGGGCTCTAGTGATTTTTTCCTCCGCCGCCTAGTTACATCCTAAGTTTCGTTTATGAGGGGGTATGGCAGTTATACTAACGCCAAGGCCCCTTCTTCCTCTCTACAGTAGTCGGCCTCGCTTGTCGGTGCTTCTAGGTTGTTGGTGTTGCATGTTGTTGTCATCGGTGGGTCAACGTCCTCCTTTTTACATGCTTCTCTCTAGTGTGGTATCGACTTGAGGTCTTGTGGCTTAGTCGGTGGTGCTCGAATGCGTGTGGGAAGTTGAGGGGGTGGCCCTAATTTTGTCGCATGCTATGTTTCATGACTTTTCCATGTTTTTGTTGTTCTTGCTTCATCGTCATTTCTCTATGGCCGTTTCTTGTTGGGGATGTCGTGGGGTTTTTGATTGGGCGTCTCCTAGTTTTTTATTTTTTTGGGGCCTGTTGCGGCCCATTTTCTTTAAGTATTATTGGGCAGCCTGTGCCCAACCCATGGCTAGTATGTTGGCCAACATTTGTTGGGGTTTACTGTCTTGTTTTTGTTTGCACTCAAAAGGCATTTTTTTTGTTATGAGTTTCGATGCCCGCGGCGTATGTCGCTGATGGTTCTGTCGACCCGGTGTCGGGCGGGTGTCACACCGTGCACGCCCGAACCTGTCCACAACCCCGACCACCACTTGCTGTTACGCCCGCACCTGCCACAGCGACCAATTCTGCGCCCGTTTGCCTTTGCCTCGCCCGCGGGCTCATCTGATTTCCCCCGATCAATCTACTCGTCTCCCTTGACCGCGTACTGTTCCTTGTGCGAAGAGGAGGAGAGCTCTTCGACTGAGCGATGCCAAATGAATCCCAAGTCCTCCGAACTTATACGCCCTCTAACTGCGTTTTTATAGATATATGTGGAATTGTTTTAGGAAGTCCTTACTTGTATGATAGAAAAGCTATTTTCTATAGAGCTGAAAACAAGTATCAACTCGTTAAAGATGGAATCGAATATATTGTAAGAGCTCATAAACTCAAGAATAATTATACTCTTATAAACTCAGGGCAGATGAAAATAATTGTAAATTCATGCAAACATTTTTTACTGATGGTTGTAAAGGAAAAGAAACCTGACAAAACCAATGTATTTGAGAGCTGTAATGATAAACATCAAGCTGATTTAGAAAATGTTGTTTCAGAATATGATATACTATTTCAAGAACCTAAAGGTCTACCACCCAAAAAGGAAATAATACATGATATTAAAATGCAGAAAGATGCTCCATTGCCTAACATCAGAATGTACAGGTTGTCCGCTTTAGAGAATGCAGAAATCAAGAAGCAGGTACAGGAGCCACTCGAGAAAGGGTTCATAAGACCTAGCACATTGCCTTGTGGGTCTCCAATTGTCTTGGTGGGAAAGAAAGATGGCTCATGGAGAATGTGCATTGATTACCGAGCATTGAATAAGATATTGATAAAAAATCGTTATCCCCTTCCTCGCATAGATGATCTATTAGATCAGTTGAAAGAAGCTATTTATTTTTCCAAGTTGGACTTGCATAGTGGCTATCATTAGGTCAGAGTTGTAGAGCAAGATGCATGGAAGACTACTTTCAAAACAAAGCAGGGATTGTATGAGTGGTTGGTTATGCCTTTTGGCTTAACTAATGCTCCTGCTACTTTCATGAGAATAATGAATGATGTACTCAGACCTTTTATTAATGATTTTGTCATTGTATATTTGGATGACATTCTTATATTTAGTGAAACATGGGAAGAACATTTAAAGCATGTCAAGCAGACTCTAGATGTTTTGAAAAAAGAGAATCTTCATGTTAAACTCTCAAAATGTGAATTTGGCAAAACATCTTTGAATTATCTGGGTCATATTGTAGGGGGGTGGTGAATTGAAGATAGATCCCTCTAAGGTTGTAGTCATTGTAAACTGGCCTAATCCCAAATCCGCTACAGAAGTTAGAAGCTTCTTAGGAGCAGCATAGTATTGGAGGAAGTTTATTTCTAACTTTTCCTTGATTGCAGCTCCTTTACATGCTTTAACAGGATTGAACAAGGTGTTTCAGTGGGGAGGCAAACAACAGAAAGCCTTCGACACCTTAAAATAAAAGATTAGTATATCACCAGTACTAGCACTGCCCGATCTTCAAAGACCATTTGAGATTGAAAGAGATGCCAGTGACTATGCCATGGGAGAAGTGCTGATGCAGCACAGTAAACCCATATGTTATCATTCTGAGACATTTAATTATGCAATAGTTAATTATCCCACATATGATAAAGAATTGTATGCATTAGTATAGAGTGTGAAAAAGTGGAAACATTACTTAATGGGCAAAGGGACACTTATACATACTGACCATCAATCACTTCAATATTTGCACTCACAAACTAAGTTGCAGCGATCAAGACACTATAGGTGGATGGGTTTTCTACAACAGTTTCATCTTGTCATTAGATATAAAAAGGGCATACACAATAAAGTTGTAGATATGTTGTCCAGACCAATCACAAATGCATCCACTATACTTAAGAATAATTCAGTATTGCATGAAAGCTACATTGAACAGTATGCTCAAGATATAGATTTTAAAGATGTATATGCAACTTTAAGTCATGGAAAACAAGTAGAAGAATTGGACTATCATGTTAAGGACCAACTCTTGTATAGTTTGGGAAAGTTATGCATTCCCAAAACAGAAAGAGTAAAGATAATTCGAGAAGCACACACTTCTCTAATATCAGGTCACTTTGGTGTAAGTAAAATAGTTGTACAACTGCAAAGATTTTGTTATTGGCCAAAAATGAATGAGACAGTTTCTAGATATGTAAGAGGGTGTACCATGTGTGCTAAAAGCAAACCCAGCAATAGAAAACTAGGCTTGTACACTCCACTACCAGTTCCTTCTCATCCTTGGGAAAGTGTTTCTATGGACTTCGTTGGGGGACTGCCTAAATCTAGAAAAGGTCATGACTATTTATATGTTGTTGTGGATAGGTTCAGCAAAATGTGTATTTTAATACCCTGTAACAAACAAATTACAGCTGAACAAATTGCAAAGTTGTTCTTTCAACATGTATGGGTTCATTTTGGATTACCCACTTCCATTATATCTTATCGAGATACCCGATTTGTTGGGAAATTTTGGTCAAGTTTGTGGGAATTGATGGACACCATACTGAAGAAGAGCACAACTTTTCATCCGCAAACAGATGGCCAAACAGAAGTGGTCAATAGGACAGTGATCCAGTTGCTCAAAGGCTATTGCAGCAAGCATCCCAAGCTTTGGGATGAACATTTATGTTATGTGCAGCATGCTTACAACCGAGCTAAACATTCTTCTACACAGAGATCTCCTTTTGAGACCTATTTTGGTTTCACACCAAGGTCTCCTTTGGATTTTGTCTTTGGTAAAGACATAGCAGTTGATGGACACAGTGATGTGGACAAGGCAACCAAGTTCATCGAAAAAATCCAAGAAATTCACCAGGCAGTACAAGAACAGCTGGAAAAGAGCCAAGCCAAGTACAAGGAAAGGCATGATAAGCATCGGACTGAGCATACTTTCCAAGTTGGTGATTAAGTCTGGTTGTATATCAACAAAAACAAAATGCAAAGTGAAGGTAAGAAGCTGAAGCCAATAAGGTATGGACCTTTCAAAATACTTGAGAAAATTGGTGAGAATGATTTTTGCCTTGATTTACCAGCTTACATGCACATCTACTCAGTTGTTAATGCAAACAGCTTGAGACTATTTGAACCTTCACTGATTGAAGATCCCAAAGAGCAGAGTCAGTTGTCTTCTATTGATGATCTGTTACCTAAATATCTCAATGAGTTGCAAGAAGATACAGTTATGGATAGGAAGGTGAGAACTACGCGCAGGGGAGATGTTGAGTACTTGAGGATTGGATACCCTCACTTGATTGATGCTTAAAAACTAACTTTTGGTGGTCCAAGAGCTTTTTCAGTGGGAAGGTCGTGATCCGAATTAGATCTTAGAACACTCTCTAAGTTTTCATGAACTCTTAAAATTATGCCAAAGTTTCAAAGTCTTATAAAAGTCAAGCTTATCAGAGATATCCTCGTGACAATGGAAATTTGTGATCAACATGGAGCAACGAGGACCCTCGGTCAAGAGCACTGACTGTTGGCCCATGGTAACGCACACTGGTGCAAATTGGCAAAACCAAAGGTTAATTCGAGAAATGGGGGCAATTTATGATATGCAACAAGTCTCTAATCGCATATCGTAGGGCAAACCCCTCAAAGAAGGATAAGCCCCCAGCGCCCGGACCCAAAAAAGCTATAAAATGCGGAAAAGTACTTAATTCGGTTCCGACGGAGCGGGATTCCACAAAACCAGCAAGATATTGGAAGGGCTCGAGGCGGTAAGTGGCTTCAACCAAGTCCCGCCCGATGCCACACATCGATTGCCACGTGTCTGGTGGAAGAGAGAGAAAACCGCTCACATCAGACGGGTAAACGTCATGTTACTTATCCGCCTGATATGAGCAATGACCGTTGGATCTGGAGGCGACAATGGAGACACGATCCGATGGATGACTAGATTCGGTGGGATAAACAGGCAAAATTATATAAGATTTGAAGTCCGGCATGAATGATGAGTTGGCAGAGGAATCATGTTGCGGGAAATCTGGGAGTTAAATGGAAATAATGACCATTCAAACATTTCCAAGAGAACTGACACTCAGTTCGTCATGAAACGGGTGGCCACCTTCCTATAAGGCATTACACAATGATGATGACGCCGAACAGAGGAATTCAATCGGACAGAGGCAGGAGAACCAGAGCATCGGGAAGCGGAAATGAACAGTTAGAAAGCAGATTGGATTTAAAGCCATGAACTAACAGAAACAAAGTAGGCAGTGAGTTAGTCAAGGTGAAAAGCCAAGAGAAAAGAAAAGAGAGAAGAAGCCGAGCTGACCTGAAGGAAGCATTGAGCTAGACAGAGCCAGAGAGATTCAAAGAGAGTCTGTGTACTCTAGAGAGGGCTTGATAGGTTCAAGCGAACTCCTCTGTACTTACCTGTCATGTATGAGTCTCAGATTGGGCTCATACTACGGTGACCAATAGAGGTCAAGTTTCAGTAAGGAGGTTCTGTGTACTCCAGAGACTTGGGGGATCCAAATCTGGTCCTACTGATTTATATTTGTTGAGTGAGACTCAAATTCAGCTCACTGTTGTAAAAACTTTGCTTTGAAAACATAATAGAGAGGCCACCACTAAATGTTGGACCAGGAGACGTAGCCCAGGATATTGGGTGAACTCCTTATTAAACTTGTTGGATTTACATGTTTTACTGTTGTGTTTTCTCTAACTGCTCTAGTGTCTGTGTATTTCACAATTTTATCGATCCGTTGCATAAAGTAGCATAGGCACATCCATGCACATGAGTCTGTAATTCCTTTAATTCTTTTTCCTGGATAAATTCCAGATCACCTGATTCCTTAGCCAAGGCTTTTCTTGTTGACGAGAGTATTAGGGAAGTAATGTCTCTGGAGGAACCACCTTGGAATGATACTCATCATCGTTCCTCATTCCTTCCTCGCCCGGCGGTTATGTCTACTTGTCTGGAGGAGTTCTCTTCTCATTTTCCTTCCCTACCGCTTTAGGCACTGATCCTGACTCATGAAGTATGGTCAAAAGGAAATTTGGGTAATATTACCCAAACGATGCCAATTAATATTTCTATCAAGCCTAGTATCGTTGAAAATGTCCATATCAAGGTAACTTGTTCTCCAGATGAGATCAAGATCTATGCTCGTCTATTTCAATAATTTTGTGATGTGTTTGTGTCGTCATATGAGGAAATGCCTGGCATTGATCCTAGCATCGTTGTGCACAAAATACCAACTTATTCTCACGTGAAGCCCGTTCACCAACAGCTCCATCCAGTGCACCCTAGGAAAGCAACCGCTATCAAGGGTGAATTTGAAAAACTTCTCACAGCTAGATTCATTTATCCGATCCCTCTTATAGATTGGGTGTCAAATATTGTACCGGTGAAAAATAAACAAGGCACGATCTGCGTTTACGTCGATTGTCGTGATCTCAATCGTGCCTGTCCTAAAGATAACCATCCCACTCCCTTCATTGATCAGATCATTGATGAATGTGTCGGAGCGAAACTTCTTCCTTTATGGATGGTTTTTCTAGTTACAACCAGATTAACATTACGCCTATCGATCAAGAAAAGACGACTTTTGTCTATCCTTGGGGTACTTTCACGTACAAAAAACTCCCTTTCAGCCTCAAAAATGTTAGGGCTACATTTCGGAGGGAGATGCCCTATGTGTTTCACGACATTTTCAACATCGTTCAGCCTTACTTGGATTACCTTCCTGCTCATTCTCGTAAGCACCATGATCACCTTGACCATCTTTGGAAGATTTTTCTTCACTTTAGACACTACAACATTTGGTTAAACCTGCATAAATGTGTTTTCTACGTCGAATCTGGACAACTCCTCGGATTTATTGTTTCCAAGGATGGTATTCACCTTGATCCACTTAAAGTCGAGGCCATTGTTAATTTACCCCCCATCTTCGTTGCCCCAACTGTAGAGCCTGCAAGGAAAAGAAAATTTCCTTCGTCGTTTCATACCCAATTATGTTGGGCTAGCTTCAGGATTTACCTGGTTTCTCAAGCAAGGAACACCCTTTGTTTGGGATGAGGTTGCCCAAAAGTCTTTCGATGACCTTAAGGATGTCCTCATAAATGATCCTTTGTTGCATCCCCCAGATTATCATCGTGATTACTTCCTTTATCTAGTTGCAGCCTCTAACACCATTGCTATGGTGTTGGTACAAGATGATGACAAAGGCAATGAACATGTTATCTATTACCTTAGTCGCAATCTCCTTGACACTAAAACATATTATGCCCATGTCAAGAAGTTGGCTTTCGCTGTCGTCCAGGTTGTTCAGTGCTTTTGGCACTACATTCTCTTACGCACTACTATTGTGATTTCTGAATGCAACCCCATGACCTACATCCTGACTCATCAGTTACTAGGGGGAAAGTATTATAAATGGATTGTCATCCTGCAAGAATTCGATTTGGTGTTTACTACTGCCAAATTTAAGAAATCACTAGTTTTTGCCGAGTTGATTTGCTCCCTTCCTTCTACGTCTCTCCCCACTGGTGCAGATGAACAACTTCCGGACGAGACTCTTTTCTTGATAAGCACCCTTGACCCATGGTACGGTGATATCATCGTGTATCTCTAGACATCCACTTTCCGATTTGCATTGACTAAGGATGATCGCCAATAGATTCGGCATCACTCCCAACCCTATCATATTATTGGAGATACTTTATACCGTGTCGGTGTCGATTCAGTTCTTCATCGATGTCTTACTCTTGAGGAGGCTGAGAGAGTTCTCAATGACTGCCATTCTGGGGCATGTGGTGGTCATATGTCTGGCTATGCTACTGCTCAAAAAATCCTTCGCACTAGTTATTTCTGGCCGTCCATTTTTAAGGATTGCATCGTTGTTGTTCGCAAGTGCCATGAGTTCCAAATTTACCAGCGCAAGATACGCGCCCCGCCCGCTCACCTACACCTCATCATTACTGTTGGTCCTTTCGCCAAATGGGGCATTGATTATCTGACATGTAACCCTCATTCGGTTGGGGGCATGGTTATATTATTGTTGTTGTGGATTATTTCACCAAATGGGTCGAAGCGATGCCTACATACTCTGCAGACAGTAAAACGATGACTCAATTTCTTCTCAATCACATTATTTCCAAGTTCGGCATACCTCAAGCCATTGTCACAGACCATGGCTCCCATTTCTGACATTACATGATGGCTGAGATGACCTCTACGTTGGGTTTGCGCCACGATGGCTCAACCCCGTATTACCCTCAAGCCAACGGTCAAGTTGAAGCTGTGAACAAATTTTTGGTTACAATGCTTCAGCATACTATTGGGATGCACATGTCCAATTGGCATCTCATGCTCTTTTCAGCTTTGTGGGCTTACCGAACCTCGACCAAGGACGCAACTAGTTTCACATCATTCAAGCTCATCTACGGTCTGGAAGTAACGATATAGATTGAATGCGAAATTCCTTCACTCAAGCTAGCTGTCAAACTTCTCCCCGAAACCTCACCTCAAGAAGAGTGCCTCTTATATTTATAACGGCTGGATGAGACTTGTCATCTTGTTGCTTTGGTCATCGAAGCACAAAAGAAGCGAGTCAAGTCCCATTTCGATCGGTCAGTCTCCCCCCGCGCGTTCTCTGAGGGTTATTTAGTTTTACTATACGATCAAGCTAATGATAAGTCAGGGGCAGGCAAGTTTGAACCCATGTGGCATGGGCCCTACATTGTTATATGAGTGTTGCAAAAAGGGGCCTATGAGCTAATTGATTATGAATGAATCCTTTGGACAAGCCCCAAAATGGGCTTTATCTCAACAAGTACTATGCTTAGGTCATCTTGCATGGTTACTTGTTTACATTAGTGTGTCATTCATTTTTTTGTAGTGTGGTTTGGTGTGTTACTTTTCAAACAACTTTCCTGTTTACTATGTCTTTCCCTGCTTTGCAGATGCCTATGACTCCTCACATCGGTTTCACTGATGGTGCTTGCCGTAGTACCCGGAATCTATCCTCCGCTGCATGGGCCATTTATGACCCTCATGGTGAGTTGATCGATCTTCAAGGTATTTGTTTAGGTTGCACAACTAATAACATTTTTGAATACAATCCAGTCATCGAATTGTTGTCCGAGGCCATCACACTTGACATTTAGGAATTGGTTGTCAACCTGGATTCACAGCTTGTTGTCCTTCAACTCAACGGGAATATTTCGTCAGAAACCCTCAGATATTGAGAATGTATCTACGTATTCGTCTACTGGAAATAAATTTGGATTATATTACATATCATCGTATTCCTAGACACATGAATACATTGACAGATGCATTAGCTAATTATGTCTTGGATAGACATTTACGAAACATGTGAAAATCCAAAACAAATCATTTGTACCATAGTAAGCAAGAGAATACAACATATATATATATATATATATATATATATATATATATATATATATATATATATATATATATATATATATATATGGTGATAATGCTTGATACATCAAAACCCCAAAAAATAATATGTGTGCTCAAATAATATCGGCAACTCGCAGGCCTAAAAAATATAAATGCTGGACCTAGGAACTAATCAGCATGGTGATCATGGTAACATGAAACTTCTCATGCCACACGAGTCAGAAATCGGCGGATCCGATATGATACCTGTTACAGGGAAAAGTGTCTATATATAACTGCTATATCCCACTAAGGTGTGACAGCTGCCTTAGAAACAAACAGAGAAAAACTACTTTTGTTTTTCCTTTATGAATTATAGATAGAGAGGAACAGAAAGACCAACCTCTGTCTTGCACTAATCCTTCGATTCGATCCCTCTCTTCTTTGATAGTCCTCAGCTACCTGCTCCCTTGCACGCCCAGCTTCACAAAGTACCTGTAAGATCATAGAAGCATAGCACTATACAAAGACATGGATCTATATTCATAAACAATCTAGGATCATATGTAAATTGACCATACAAATGCAACAAGCATCAATGATACAAAAGCATGGAGGAAAACTCAAATAGTTTTTATTGATAAACAAGAAAAGGTCCAGGAGGAGTTACAACCAGTTGTTCCGACCCAGCATCAACCTCCCAGCAAAGAAGCCCCTCTTCACCTAAAACAAAGCTTAGATCACCCAACAATCTGATGTTTGTCTCTAGAAACCAACAACAATTCCTTACAATATGCAAAATTCCAGCCTCTGCATCTCTGGGATGAGGGATCCATATATAGATATCTGTAAGGGGGATGAGTCAGCTTGTGATTTGATTAGTGTCTTCTCTCTGATAGTTCTTGCTTCCACTTGGAGACTGAAGGCCTCTTACTCATCCTTGGTCGAATTCAGTGAGGCAAGTGTCACAGGAGAAGATTCTGGAAGCTTCCATTGTCTCTCCACCTCGCGGAATGACACTGCCATTTGTCATTTCTCGCCCATTGCACCCCACATAAGGGACTTTTGAAATGCAACGCACCCTCGCAGTGTATTTAGGTGAGATGCAACGCACTTAGCTAGTAGAGCAGCTGCAATGATCCTGTTTTGACCAATTATGAGCAGTTTCTCATGGAGAACTTCTGGGAGAAGCTGTAATCTGTTGACCTTGTTCCTTTAGGGGTTAGAACAACACTTTTAGGGACTTAGGAGCCCTTGGTTTATGGACATTTCATGCTTAGGGTTGTAGGGCACAAAAATGTCTATAACAGTTGCCCCCTAAAGTATGAGGCCATTAACCTTTTGGTGTCGGGTGAAATGCTTTATTATGAGGATCCGAAGTTCTTTCAATGCTGGGAGGAGACCTGTAATAAGATACAATACAATACATTATCTTCATATTGTTTTCATGATCTAGCTGAGGCGGGCATTCCCATGCTCAGCTTTATAAATTCATTTTTATGTACATAGGACAGACAATCGTCTAAGTGTAGACTGATGATTCTGATAGAGCCATCATCCTTTTGAGTGGATGATTATCTGTGCAGCAATGATGTACATTTAATGTCTTTATTTCCCTGAATATATATCGCAGCCCGGATGGATGAAACTAGATCCGGGGTCTTCAATCTCGTCCGATCTTCACTCGAAGTACAAGTCGATCCATGTGAGAAATGTTCTGAAGTCGAACATGGAAAGACATCGCTTGATTACCAGTCAATGATGTAAACTGTTAACAAGCACGAGAGGAATCACCGATAATGATAATGACCCTCAAGGTACTGCAGTACAATTCACGTGGTGTGAATAAAGGACTTGGCGTCGAACACCACGCAAAATCTTTCGGTCGAAGGCCATTGATGTAAACCTGTCGCCGAAAGTGAGAAACTTGCCATTGAGGCATGCAAGCGTCAAAGTACTGAATGGGGTGTTCCTAGATCAAATTCTTGGATAATGAGCTGATGTCGACAAGAAGTGATCCGTCACAGGAGGGCCTTAATGAATCCCACATGAATGACACGGAACAGAGCAAATGATTTTAATGGAGGTGAAAACGATCTGGTGATATAAGGTTCAGGGTGGCGGTCATGAAAGAATGGAGTATAATGTATGGTAGTGGGTGAGACACACGTGAATTCTCTGAATGACTTCTCTTGAACATATCAGCGACACTGATGTGATGGATTGGTAGCATTAACCCCAAATGTGGATGGTATGGCGTGACCATGGTGATGTGACCGGTGAATGAAACAACCCAACCCGACTCGGACACGGAGTGGAAGTGTCATGTTCAAGAGCGACTTGCTACCAATAAATTTTCTTTGAGTTTTCTTCCCAATTTTCCCCAGTCATTGCTGACCAGTACCTCTTTATTTTTGTCAAGCTTGAGGAGGATAACATATGCTTGTTCTATAATTTTCCCTTCGGGCAAACCCATCGCTATGTTTTAACAAGCCTAGCGATAGTGAAACTCGTTCTCGTCTATAGACAAGTTTGTCGCTATTAATCTTTTTAACGAGTTTAACGACAAAGATAACTCGGTCCTTTTCAATTTTAGAGAGTCTGAAAAGGAACGTAAAGGTAACTCCAAAATTCCTTTTTTGTCATCTAATCCCTTAAGTCTGAAAAAGTATAAAACAATACAGAAGGGATGAATTTTCGATACTTTTAACGAGCCGAACAAAACAAGCGCTCGATCTTTTTGTGTAATAATCCCTCAGGTCCAAAAAGATTAAAATCTAGAGGAGGGATAGCACTTCCTGTCCCTTTAACGAGCTGGAGAGGCCAATGGCTCGGCAATCTTTTCATATTTTACGAGTCAGTTGAAAAGAGCTTAAAGAAGACTCGTCTTTTGAGGAACAAGTGATAAAATGGGTAGCAGCTGATTCCAGGTAAGGTTTGGAATTTTCCAATCACGGCAGTGTCACAAGGATGGCTAGTGAAATCACTCTTCGCAGCTGTTCCTCAAAATGGGTAAACAATCAAATGGAGGTGAATGATCGACCAATGAAAAAGTGGAGGTGACGGTGCAAACACGACCAAGGCTTTAATGGCTGAAGTACTACATTCACGATGGTTATTTACCGGGGAATAGTTCATTTTTTAACGAGCTTAAACATGGGTGGAAACATTTGCTCATGTCTTATGTTTATTTTTTAACAAGCTTGAACTATGTGCTAAAACTGCTCGATTAATCCAGTCGTGTGATAAGAATGTCTCATATAAAACGGCAATTTTTAGATTTTTTCCCCACATCCTTTCTTTATGCAAGTTAGGAAACGACCAATCCTACGAGTTTAAAGGGTTAGAGGACCTACAAATTTAAAAAAATAAATAGTCGCTCTTCGCTTGCACTCCAAAAGGTTTGCATGCCCCCAGGTATAAAACAGAATTTCAAGGTTACCCCTTCTTTAGTCCGTTAAAACATTTGTTTTACCGAGAGAGGCCTACCTCTTACGGGTTATCCAAAGATTGTTCTATTCACAGCGCAAACAAAACACTTCTTCGGCGATGTCTATCGAAATAAACAAAGGTGAGCGGCGATGCCCGCCAACCCACATAACTTTGACAAGAGGATCTTGTTCTAGAATAACCCCCTCTTCCAATCACGGACGGGGGTACAAACTAGTCATATTCTCTCGCGTAAACCTATCCTATACCCGAAGTTTTCCTGCCGAAGCAGACCAGGGTGCATGCCCCCTGGGATTCAGTCATGTCCCCCCGAATCACTCGCGCTCATCGGGTGGACGGACTGGAGATTGAGACATTTCTTGCGTGAAAAGACCATTTAGGGATGGTATATGACTATTTTCTATGCGTGATCTGGGAAATGAAAGCTGGTCCACGAGCTTGACCACTCTTCCTTCGTGCGGAAAACACATCACTCTAAAGAGTGATGAGACAATGGCTCTCATGCAATAAATATAGTCTCGTCCAAGGAGTAGATTGTAATCCAGGGGTCCTTGAACTACCATCACGTTCATGTGAACGGTTTTCTTTCTCAATGTTATGGGCACATCGGGAAGGATCCCTAACGGTCGACTGGTTCCTTTATCAAAGCCTGTCAGATTTCTCATCTCAGGCAAAAGCGATGGCGAACCAAGCGCTTTCCAAGCAGTTGAGGAAAGGATACTCACAGAAGCCCCTTCATCTATGATGGTACCAGCCATAACCATTCTATATATTTGAACAATAATTCGGAATGGTACACTAGCTAGTAAACGGGGTCTGCCTAGTTGATTCTAGTCGAAGGAGACAACTAGGTTGCTTGGAGGTGGGACCGAATAGACGGCCGGGTACGACTCTGACGAACTTCCTTCCTACGGTAAAGGAACGGGTAAATTGCCCCCATGTTCATTGGAGTCTGTGCTTATGAAAAGAATTTGGACGGTGTCATCCTCGTTCTCTTCAGTGACCATATCATCTGAAGATGGAACCTCTGAAGGCAAGACCTGGTCAACTGCCGCCTCGACCTTTTGAATTTCGTCTAGTATGGATTCAGATGGTTTATCTTCAATGATAGATACTTCGGCTGACCACCTGAGCGGGCCAGTCGTATTTTCAACTAGTGACGGACTCGGCAAGATTTTTTTATATCCAGGAGGAAGTCGTAATGGTGAAACCAGACGATCATACAAAACTCTTTTAGCTTCGTCTAAGAAGGGACAACGGTGGACGGCGTGATCGCCTTCGCACAGTTTACAAGGAAATCTATATTTTCCTTTTTGTCATGGGGCTTCACTTTCACTAGTTGACGGTGTGTTTTCAACATGATCATCAGAGGTTGACGACACCGGGTTGTGCAAATGGGGAGACCAGTCCCTTAAGATCCGAGGGATGTAAGGACAATCTCTGTGATAGTGGTCTCCCTTGCAAATGACACACGACGATTTAGGCCTGGTCGGTGCAGTGTGTGGATTTTCGTTAGACGACACTCGTTTGCCCCCATTCGCTTTTGGCTCTTTCTTCTTCTTCTCTTTCTTCTTCTTTTCCTTCTTCTCCTTAGGTACTTGACTTTTGGCTTTACCAGCCCCATCAAGCGAAGAGGAAGGGGGAGGGGAAGAATTAGAGGAAGTAGAAGGTTGGTGTGTAACTCTGGACTCGTCTATTTGCTGATTTGATTGTTCAGGAATAGTGGTGTTCTGAACGACAGAGGTTGAGAAGATCCATACTGGAAAACCAATTGTCAGTCCTGGAAGCGACAATGTGGCCATATGGGGTGCACCAACATCTCCCCGAGAGGAGAAGGGACTAGGATTTCCTCCAAGGGGAATTCCTTGTGTTAGTGCTTGAAATTTCACCTTAGGCTAAGAAAGGTAAACCTCAAGGCAACATCAAACCATTTAGCCTCGTAGCTAGCCCTACGGGGTAGGAGAAGGCTCTCTCCAGGTCTATCTCGGTAAAATCTTCAATAGATGAGATGACCAATAAGGTAACACTGATATTAGGCTAGTAAACTGATCAAAGAGTTTGATTTGGGGTTTTTTTGGGTTTTTGGTGGCAATTTGAGGAGAGGGCAATTTTCGGTGCGGGGATTGGACACAGTTTCTGCAGGGGGTTCCTTGGGGCGAGGTAGGAGACAGTGTTGATGCCTTTAAACTGAGGTGGATGGTCAGGAATGAAAGATGAAGAGCTAAAGAGAGCAAACAATAACTTTGAATTCTCTTTAGACAGAAGAAAACATTGAAATTAAACAAACTTAAAAGCAGAGCATGGCAAGCATGAATTCTTACTTTAACACTTCATTTGTTTAATGTGAAGAAGTAAAAGAAAGGAAATGAATCACATAACAAGCTTACAAGAACATTGAGAAGCACACCATCAACACATGAGTCCACAAGAATCCCAAAGAGGACTGCAAAACCCTGGTCTTCCTTAGCCAAAAATTGCAGAGATACAGTGAATAATACAATGAAAGCTTATCCCTCAAGAGTCCAACCATGAAAATGAGCAAGAAAGTACATAATATAGATGATCTAACCTCTTTCCCTGCCTCCATGGGTCGAGCTCGCTATCCTAGGAGCTGTTTCAACCACTTCTAAACCAAGCACTACAAACTAGGCAGTCAAAACAACTTGCCTCTATAAACTTGGAAACCAATTCATTCATTTAATATTTACCCTTTTCATGAATGAATGTTCTAGAAATGTTACATAAGAGTAAAAGTGTCTAAAAAGTACCATAATTACATCAAAGAGAATCAACATTCACCCCAAAAAGTCAAACTGAGTCAAATCTGCGTTTTCTGGGCTGTATAGTGCATTTTTGGAAAATTCTGCCTGACGGGACGCGCGCCCCTGCCTGACGGGTCGCGCGCCTTTGGAGCCATCTTTGGGGCACTTGCAGGGAAAGGTCTGTGAGTCTACTTTCCAACCCAACTGGAATTTTTGAATTTGGAGTTCATTTGCCCTGTCAAAAATCAAATCTCCCAAGACTGCTTTCTGCAATTCAAAAAAGTGGCAGAAAGTCATTTTTTACTAGTTTTTTGACTTTCTGGAGGCCCAAAACTTCACCAAATCTCAAGTCCATCCATGAGCATGTGTAACTTTGCATGAAAAATCTGGAAATGCTGAGTTTTTGTCAAATGGAGTTGCCATGATGAAGGGTCGTGCGGGGGGTGAGACCCATTAATGGGAAAAACCTGCAAATTGCCAAAAAATTCCAAAATTCACCCAAAATTGTCAAAATTTCTTGGGATTTGTGCTGTGTCTAGGCTATTTAGTGCCTTGATCCTTGAGTGAAGCCTCAGCCAAGATACGGAGGGGATCAGGCCTCTTTCTCCTTTTTTGTGCCTTGGTCAACCGCCTTTGAAGCACCTTCATCTTTGCCTTGCACACGTGCATCCGCGCCCAATAATGGTTCTTCATGTTCCTCAGCAATTTTTTATCTTGGTTGGCCTTAGCCAACAGCCTCTCCAAGTGTGCATTGACCCGGATAAGCATGGTCTCTCGCTCAATTGGCACTAAATCACCGGGCCTTCTTCGATTCAAGATGCGGTCACTACGAATCCTCCACAACTCATCAAGAGTTTGCTCATCCTCCAACTGCTTGTTGCGCTGCTCAAAATATGTGATCGTCCATTATGCACCCTCTAATCTCCTCTGCAAGGCATCATTTTCAGCTCTGAGATGTTGAATTACCTCCTTTGCCTCTTGGCTCGGAGAAATGGCCTCAAGATCAACAAGCTCAATATCTGGAACTCCTGATGGCCCCTCATCAATCTTGGGCTGCTTGCCCCTCTGTGCTGCCTGTGCTGCTGAAGAGAGCGAGGCCCCTTCCACCTGATGTGGAGATAACACTCGCTGAGTCAATGACGAAGGCGAGACCCCTTCCACCTGCTGTGGAGATAGTACTCGTCATGCTGCTGCAAATAAGGCCCTCGGGCCTTTCTGATAGGTA
This sequence comes from Pinus tabuliformis, assembly GCA_031772625.1. NCBI lineage: Eukaryota > Viridiplantae > Streptophyta > Pinopsida > Pinales > Pinaceae > Pinus > Pinus tabuliformis. The sequence continues at coordinate 318,035,568 of CM062807.1, forward strand.
ACCAGGGGTGAGGAGCTGACATGTCTAGTGACAGGGATGTCATGCTGCTGGGATGGTCCTCCCTCCTCGTGAACAACTTCAGGATGTGGCGAGGGTGGTGCTGTGAAAAACTCACGAGAGATGAACTCCTCCCATGAGATGCCCTGCTGAGCCAACTAATGCAATACTACAAGCTGAATCAAGCCATAATGGTACAGGCTCCTATACTACTGTGCCGGGCTCTTCCTCTGTAACATGGGCACCATCCTCTAAATGTTCTGATAGAAGAAAACAGGGATGTTCATCATCCTCACTCGGGTGAAGTGCATCAAGAGGCGAATATGATATGAATATACCTGTGAAAATCTGCCCTCACAGGTAAAATAGTGCATAATGAGCCTCATCATGAGAGCATACTCGCTCCTAAGAAACCTGAATGGAAACACACCTGCCAAATGTCTCATGAATGGTGGCCAGACAAAAGGCTCAAAGTGAACATTATCCAGCACCTTGCGCTTATTCCACACCTCCCCAACATTAGGTATCCCTGTGGCATGTGAGATCACCTCGGGTGTCAATGTAAAGTTCACCCCTGCAAGGTTGACATGTCCATCATGCAAGTGTAAAACAAATAAGCGAGCTAACTCTCTGTGGTGCTGAATCCGAGAGATCCTCTCACAAAACTCATAGCAAGACATATACTGGAAACATGTGACTGCCATAGGGCAAGCCTGTAATTCTGCTAAAGAGGTGGGCTCCTCTCGCTTATGATGTCCACCCTTTCCACCCTTGTGAGGCCTCCTCTGTACCTCAATCTCTGAAGCTGATGACTGGTCATCACTTTGCTCATAGGTTTCGGTTTCTGACATTGTTCAAGGAGCAAAGTGGACAAAATGTACTGCTGTTTCTGCCTGTAAAAAGCTGATTTATATGTTGTTTCAAGGGGACAAGGAACATGAGGGAAATGTTAGGGGAGGGACATTTTTACAAGGAAAATGGGAATACATGTATATAACGGGGAATTTAGGGAAATAGACTGCATATACATCATCAAATTCATATGTTTACATGGGCATAAGGAGAGATAGGGTTAGGATGTGATTTTTTATTTTTAAAGGGGAAAGGGGTAGGGTTTATTTTCTTTACAAATTTAAAAGGGAAAATGACATGGAAATATAGGGAAAATGAAATGGGAATGAAGAGAATAATTACAAGGGGAAAAACAATGAAACAACAATAAACCCTAGCATCTTTTTACAAATTTACATACAGCCATATGGAGTGTTTTTTTCTTGCATTATTTGATCATTAAAAACACACTCATGATGTCTTTCAACTTAACCAGCAACCATTTCCAAGTTTAGAGAACCTACCTCAAGCGATTTGATGGTTTAGAGGATGCTTGAGCAAACTTGAAGTGAGTTGGGAGGGAGGTTGCTTGACGGGTCGCGCACCTCGCCCAACGGGTCGCGCGAGCCTGACAAGTCGCGCCCGTTATAAAAATACACTGCAGGAAGCCTTCTGACGGGTCGCGCGCCCCTGATGGGTCGTGCGCCTGTCTTGCTCCTAAATTCGACCAGTCTTTACTCCAATCGCTTGGATGTTCACCCAATCTCTCTTGCAAGTGTCTTGGATGCACAATGAGAGTAAAAGGAGGGAGATTGGGCCTTTATAAGTTTCATTTGAATCAATTTCATGCTCAAACCCACTTTCTAATGTTTCTCTTTGACACTTTATAAAACTGACTTTTTGGTTTCCTTTGTCTTGAAATTGACTCATTTAGTGCTTTTGCTTGATTCTTTTTGCAGGTAGATCATCTGAGGGATCTTGGCAAGGGGACCAGGGTTGCATACTTTCCACTGAAGTCTTTTGAAATTTCATCACTTTTTACAAACATTTGAAAAATGACCTTGGCTTTAAAAACAGAGTTTTTAAATCCAAGGTGAAAATTAACTGTACAAGATAAAAAATCTCGAATAAACATCTTTACAAACATCCCTATGGCTTGCTGAACATTTATTGACCGTCAGAAACATGACCTTATAAACATTTTTGACCAAAACCCTAGACCTAGGAAATTGACCTCAAGACAAGACAAGACAAGCTTGAAAGAACTTAATGACTGAAATGACCTGAGCCAGCAATGCCAAGAGGGGAAAAATATACCAGCTCCTCCATCAGGGTTATGGCATGCCTAATGGGATGCAAAAATTGACACTGATGAGACACCTGCATATGCAAATGCAAAGAGTTTTGATCGCTGATGGAGGGCTCAAGACCGACTCTAACACCTTGGTTGGTGGACTCCATTTTCTCAACCCAAGATCAACGTAGGAAAGGGGTAATGAATATTCCATTTAAAATAAATTTTAGACGCTTTGACACAACTTGTTTTTTCAGTTTTTAAGAGTCGAGAAAAAACAAAAGATGACTCTAGTCTCCTTCGATTTTTAATGAGCCTGAAGTGACAAGTGCTCAGATGGACCTTTTCCGTTAAGGAGTCTGAAAAGGAACAAAAGGGACTGCTCTGGAAGTCTAGGTAGAGGGAGTTCCAAACCAATCGCAAAACTGCAGAATACTTTGTACGGTACGGCAATCAATCTTCCCGAATGTTGTGTTCAGTGCATTGCGATCGATAGGGCGGCAGACACGGCTTCCTATGGATAAAGGATTTAAGCCTATAGGGGTCTCCCAAAATATACTCGACGGTACGTGGGAGCACAAGTCCATACTGGTACTTATCGTCTCAAAGTGGAGGAATCACCCAACCATCAATGAGAACAACAGTTACCAGGCTTTACGACGCCGGAATATGTCTCTAGCCTAGACCTCTAAATGTTGTGCGTTAAGTTCCAAAGCGTTGTTAGATTCATTGAATTTATTTTAAGTTGATCTTGCTTATGAAGTTTTCCTTTCGGGTTCACCACGAGATGTAGATGTAATTCCTAAAATGCAATCTAAAGATGATAAACAAGCTTTTTATCTCTTTTGTGAAATGAAAATCCTAGCTACTAGGGAAAAGAAAGACAGAACCTTTTCACAAAGAGCAAAGAGCACACTGTAAATGCACTTTCCTAAATCAAGCCAAACAGACTGTCTATATGCAAATGCACATGCATGTATTTGTTTTTCGACTTTCTTAGTATATGGATGCTAAAAAGAAAGTTGATGCACAAATCTGAATTTCTTTTCAAGCGACAAACATAAACAAGTTTTTTTTCGAAATCAAAAAATGGAGACGATCACAACACCTTACGATTTTGAAATGAATACTTGTTCTTGACACTAGAAAATTACAAATTCAGACCAAAAGCAATAGTAACAGGATAATCGACCATCAACAGCAATAAAACTCTTTCCTACGATTGAAATCGACACTTGCGACAGATTCAAATCAAAGGACGACAGTACGACTATGTTACTTTTGCAAAGGAGAACTGTAAATGACTCAAAAAACACACAAAAACATCTACAGTTCTTTTGTACAAAGGAGGCGAAATAACAGCAAGGAAAAGGAGTTTCAAACAGACATATACTGATCACAGGCAACAAAATTCAGGAATAGAACTGGAAAGAATGAAGCACATAAACCACAGCTGCACAGAGCTAGTCTGATCAGCGCACCTGTAACACAGAGAATCTGAAATGCAGTGCAGGTTGTCCACTCGGGAAGTGCGCTGAAATTCAGATTCTCTGAACAGTACCTGTGCTGGGCCAGAAACGAGACTCTGTTCGGGTTTCGGGTCACAATTTGCAGTTCAGTTCTTGGTTTTTGGCCAAGTAAAAAGCAACCAGTAATGCAACAATCAGGGGTAGATCTAAGGAGGATCTAAGAGCTATCACAAGGGCAATCAGATAGTTTGTGAATCCGTTGTTTAAATCATAAACAGATCCAGTAGATGGATTGAAGTAGCAGTTATCTACTTTGCATTCGTTATGGCAAATGCAGTTCGAATGCTACTTGTAAGTTTATGAAACAAACAACAAAGAATGATAAACAAACAAACTAATTATTTCCCCAGTGGAGTCGCCATTTTGTTACAGGGAAAAGTGTCTATATAGAACTGCTCTATCCCACTAAGGTGTGACAGCTGCCTTAGAAACAAACAGAGAAAAACTACTTTTGTTTTTCCTTTATGAATTATAGATAGAGAGGAACAGAAAGACCAACCTCTGTCTTGCGCTAATCCTTCGATTCGATCCCTCTCTTCTTTGATAGTCCTCAGCTACCTGCTCCCTTGCACGCCCAGCTTCACAAAGTACCTGTAAGATCATAGAAGCATAGCACTATACAAAGACATGGATCTATATTCATAAACAATCTAGGATCAGATGTAAATTGACCATACAAATGCAACAAGCATCAATGATACAAAAGCATGGAGGAAAACTCAAATAGTTTTTATTGATAAACAAGAAAAGATCCAGGAGGAGTTACAACCAGTTGTTCCGACCCAGCATCAACCTCCCAGCAAAGAAGCCCCTCTTCACCTCAAACAAAGCTTAGATCACCCAACAATATGATGTTTGTCTCTAGAAAACAACAACAATTCCTTACAATATGCAAAATTCCAGCCTCTGGATCTCTGGGATGAGGGATCCATATATAGATATCTGTAAGGGGGATGAGTCAGCTTTTGATTTGATTAGTGTCTTCTCTCTGATAGTTCTTGCTTCCACTTGGAGACTGAAGGCCTCTTACTCATCCTTGGTCGAATTCAGTGAGGAAAGCGTCACAGGAGAAGATTCTGGAAGCTTCCATTGTCTCTCCACCTCGCGGAATGACACTGCCATTTGTCATTTCTCGCCCATCGCACCCCACAGAAGGGACTTTTGAAATGCAACGCACCCTCACAGTGTATTTAGGTGAGATGCAACGCACTTAGCCAGTGGAGCAGCTGCAATGATCTTGTTTTGACCAATTCTGAGTAGTTTCTCATGGAGAACTTCTGGGAGAAGCTGTAATCTGTTGACCTTGTTCCTTTAGGGGTTAGAACAACACTTTTAGGGACTTAGGAGGCCTTGGTTTATGGACATTTCATGCTTAGGGTTGTAGGGCACAAAAATGTCTATAACAATACCCCCACCGTATGCCTCTGGTACTGGCGTGGGATGTCTCCCACCCAAGCATACTACCATGAGTCAACCCCTCAAGGTTCCTCGCGATCTCCTCCTCGTTGTCGCTCCCCTCCTGATAGGGTGCGACATCAAATTGACGAGCAACACGCCCGGCTTTCGGGGACATCCCGGCAGGATGCTCTGGTCCAACATCTGCATTGATAAAAAAAAATGTTATAAACACATATATATATAAAATAATTGAAAAATCCAAAAATCAAAAATTGATTTTTTACCTTCATCGTCAAAATCCTCCCCATCTGGTAGCGGCATGTTTGTATCTCCACGGAAATCGGTACCACTGTATGGACAATCCTCCACTACGATCAACTATCATCGTAGCCATGAAAAGAAGGTAGGAATGTAGGACATATGTTGTGCCCCAATGATCCTAGGCATCAAACGACTCCAATGGATCATCCGTGGGTCTCGTGGCATCGGCGGATCTACCTCAGTCAGCTGGTACTGGAACAACGGAACCCGTTGCAAGAAGAAGGTCACTAGTACAGATTCGAAGCAAAATTGCTTCAGATTCCTCGCCTTAGCTTTTTTCAGCTGGCGTTTCATGTTAATCTTCATGGCTTCCGCCCAATTGAAGATCGTTGGTGTTATACAGTCAATAGCATATATAAATTTCGACTTGTTAGTCTTGTGCTCTGCTTGGGACCCAACCACTCTATTGATAGTCAATAGTAGCACTTTCAATGTCAGATCTCACACAGTGGCAATCTCAATATTTCCGCTTTTGGATTTGAGGGCTTCTAGGCAATGTTCGGCAAGTAGCATGGATATGTTTTCACCAATCGATCGTGACCCATATAGGTTGACTGGTTCCCCTCTCCGGGATAGTCCTATGTTGAAATAGATGTCTGAAGTTTCTAACTCCAGCGCTTGGTAACCAATGATAAATATTTCCCGATTTATGTCCCAGAGACTAATCAATTATCGAAGCAGCTCAGGTTTAGCCCGCATCCCTGGTGTGAGAAAGAAATTGAGGAGCCCACAGTTCCTCAAGGCGTCCAAGCAATTTGGATCATTCATTGAATGTCCACATCTACGTGCTCGTGTTCCTTCCACTCTACCATTTTTTACGATTCTTTCTTGCAAAAAACCATGTATTCAAGTCAATAATCATTATTGGCAAGTAAAATTTGCATTCAAACGGTGGATTTGAGAGGAAAATGGTTTTTTCTTTGTTCACAGTGCTAGCGCGCCTGTTTTAAAAATAGTTGCATCGACGGCGCGGTAGGGCGTTTTAACAACCCTTGGCCAGCATGATTCCGTGCACGAAAATCGCGTCGACCGAGGGCAATTTTTTTTTGCCAAAACCTCCCTCAGAAATTCCAAAAATGGATAAAAACGGGAAGAAACAGTATGGAAATGGAGCTTAGGGACTTGGCTCTTACCTACAACTGACGGCTCGGTGAATGATCTCCCGGATCTCTTGTAATCTGCTCCGGAAAAATTAGGGCAAAAGTGGTTAAAAAAAATTTCACAGCAAGGTAAAATGCTAAATGGTAAAAAATATTTACTTTTCCCTCCTTTTATTTAGTTTTAGATAAAGTATTAGGGCTTTTGAGTATTTTTTACCTATTTTGCTTCGAGAATTGGATAATGAACTTTACCTTTTTTACATAGTGGCAGGTGATGGATGTTCGACGATGGTGTCGAGTCACGTTTCATCTCTTTTCTCGACTCGTAAAACACAAATGAACAGATTGTTGAGTATTTTTTCATTTTTGACTCGTAAACAAGAAAAAATTGGGGGATCTGTTTCAAGCTCTTTTCCAACCCTTTAAACATGAACAGATAGCTAAGCCCTTGTCATTTTGGACTCGTTAACGAATGCAAAACGTTGTGTTCCCAGTATACGTTTACCTCTTTTTCGGGTTGGGATGCACTATTTATGAAAAAGGTACTCCTTGACTGAAATGGTCAAGCGGTTCTCTCAAGTATCGTTTTCTACCTTTTCGGGCTCGAGAGACATAAATGTACGAAATGGGACCATGTGGATTTTTCTTTTCCATGTCTTTTTCAAACTCTCTAAACATGAAAAGATACCGAGTTGCACCTTTGTTGGACTTGTTAAAATATTAAACGACATCGGATTCGTCACCATGACGAACATGAGCTCCTCCTTCCTAGGGCTCGTTAAACTTACTAGGTCGAATTCATCCGAAGGATGAACTTACAGTGCAAGCATATGTTATCCCCTTTAAGCTTGCGATTTAAAAATAACTGGGGTACCTGCCAGAAATGGTGGGGGAAAATTTGGAAATCTAATCAGTTGTGTCGGCAACTCACTCTTGAACATGACACTTTCTGCTTTGTGTCGGATTGGGATATCCTCCTTTTTATCATTGACCTTCCTGGGTTGGGCCATTTATTTTTGCTTTCCATTTTATCTCTGCCACGTCATCATGACCACTGATCCTGTGGATCCAAAAGCTGCCAAACTTCTAGTAGTGTTGCGATATGTTCAAGAGTTTTCCTTCTGCAGTTACACTTACCCTTGACTCTCTGTATCATCCAAAATCATTTTGCATCCCTTTGTCTCGTGTCGATTGTGTGGGATACATTATGGCCCTCCTTCGACACGGTTGCTTCCTGTCGACTTCAGCGCATTATCCAGGAAGTTGACCGAGAGTCTCCCTTCCAGTACCTTAGAGCTTGCAGGCCCTTATGGCATGTTCTTCGCACTCGATGACAAGTTCACATCATTGGCTTTCGATCGGATGATTTCACGGGTGTTCGACTATAATTCCTTTATTCACATTCCGTGAATTGTGTTGATAGTACCTTGAGGACCATTTTCATTATTGGTGGTTTCTCTCGCGCTTGTTAACAGTTTACATCATCGGTTGGTAATCAAGTGATTTTCTAGCATGTTCAACGTCAACACATCTATTCACATGTTAGAATTTGTACTTTGATCAGGTCGTGTTGGAGCGCAAGACCCTGGGCTCAGATTACAAAAGTACAGGTTGCAAGGCGATGTGACATGATCATGTTGATATACATGTCTCTTTCAAATGGGTGGTTGCGACCATACCATGAGTTGTCATATGTGATCCTTCTCATTATTGGATGGTTGCGACCATACCTTGGTTTCGATATGATCCTCTTTATCGGATGGTTGTGCCCATACCTGGATCCATTTGCATGATCATTCTCTATATGGCTACGTCCATACCATGATTCATGTATCATTTGACAGAGTTCTCAGTTATATATATGTACTTGCTTGCATGTTTTTTGACGATAGACTCTGGTTCCCTGCACTTATTCATAAAGCATTTCATCTCTCACTCTAGTTCGACCTTCACGCCTTAGGGGGCATCTGTTACACAACATTTTGTCACTGCCCCTACACTCCCTGTTCCTTGATCCTGGAGGACCTCTACAATGAACCCTACATGCTTCCCCTTCATGAAGAAACCCCCATTGTGTCCCTCTTCATGAGCAGAACAATTCCTTTTTGCATCATTTCCCATAAATCTTATGTTTTTCCCAGTTTACAACACCGACGCTAATGACTCTTGTTCTCCTTGCACCAATATGTAGGGATTATAACTGTCCCTAGCATCGACCAAAGCAACTGAGCCTTGTTCCAATCATGCTGATCCTCTTTTGGAAAGTTTTTTAAATAAGGAGCCAAAGCTTCCAACTCTAGAAGCTTTGTAACGGAAGTCTGGTAAATGGTTGGGCCGGATGGAGTTGAGGATGTCAATTTGGGCTCTTTTCCCTATTAGGATGGAACTACATCAAGATATAAGACCTTCTCCCATGGGAAGAGGAACCCTCTCCTATCCATTCATGCTATATAAACCTCCCTTTTTCCCAAGCACAACGTAGTGTTAATGTTGGTGTGCTAGTGCTCAGTAAGTTTGGAGTAATCAACAAGTTATTCATAGTTGTAGTTCTCTAGTTGTGTGTGAGGGAGAAGTGTGAATTTGGTTTAGTGTGAAGACTAAAGGGAAGATCCTTAAAACTATCATTGTTGAGGCTATCATGGAATGCCAACGGAAGTGTGTGGGAACCCGGATTTGTCAGAGGAGAATAGCAACGTTAAGACAACAGTTGTAATCTCTTCTTGATTTAATATTTATGCAACTATCGATTGATTTCCTACATAATGTGTCATCTTACATGTTTATGGCTTAATACTGCTTGACTTGTTAAGTAGGTTGAATTACAATTTGTCTATTATCCCGATTGTTGTTTGTTGTTGTTTACTTGTTTCAGGTGTTCGAAGAAGGAAACGGGAGATAGCTGGAGCAAGCAAGCAAGGTCATCACCAAACGGGATAAGAATACTAAGAGGTAGGACCTCTTAATTTGTTCTAACCTAAGGAAATCTTCCATAGAATGTATTGTTTGTGGCTAGACCCGCTATCGGGCTAGAGGAATTGTTTGTGTCCGCACTTCGAATTTTACTTCACCACACCCGGGAAAGCCTGATTGGGGTTGACCAATCAGAGGGTTGCATTAGGGACAACAAAGGAGATGTGTTTGGACTGAAGTCTGAGTTATTGCAAGACGCAAGCGACATATCTAGGCCCTAACACTGTGAAACCCTAGCTGAATGAAAACTAGAAAATTATCTAAAACTTATACATATTTATCATAACTTTAAAATTAAATAATAATTACATATTGTTATTATTAATATATGTTTTAGAATAACATTACTATATATATATGTAGTTTTCAAAACTTTTTAAAACAAATTAAATTCATTCTCATTTATTAATCTTTACTTACAACAATGATGAAAAAAAGAATTTTAAGAATCTTATTCTTATTAAAAGAAAATATAGTGCCTTTCTTTTGGTTGTGAATACATTTTACTAAATAAGAATGCAATGCAATGGAATCATATTCTTATTAAAAGAAATATAATCTCTTTCCTTCTTGTCATGAGTACATTTTACTAAATGAGGATGTAATTAGTTTTTATTTATTATTTATCATGATATAGTAATGAGAAGAAAAGAGAAAGGTTAATTTATTTATCATGACATACTCACAAGAAGAAAAGAGAATGGGTAATTTGGTTAATGTTTATTGATTATTTATCATCATGTATTTACAAGGAGAATGGATAAAGGGTTATGTTTTCTATCATGTTTTATTAAAAAAAAAAACATTTTAATTAAGAATACAATCATTTTTCTATTTTTAACGTGAGTAGATTGATTAGTGTTTTAAATTAGACCACCTTTAAAAAAAATTAAAAAATAAAAAATCCCCGCAACGTTTAGGCCTCTTAACACCATTCGTAAATCCCTAAGATCTGTAAAGGATCCCATCGACCCCAAAGACATGAAAGGGGTTTATATTATTCCTTGTTCTTGTGGAACCCCCTATATTGGTGAGACTGGTCGCTCCATTAATCAAAGGATTAGTGAGCACGCGGCTGACCTAAAGCATATGAGAACTAAATCTTCCGCGTTAGCAGAACATGTAGAGAAAACCAATCATCATGTCTGCATCGAGGAGGCTAGTGTGATTGCTAGAGTGTCTCAATTCCATCACCGGAAATTTAGGGAAGCCCTTGAGATTGAAAAAAGGTCGATCAATCTGAATAGAGAGGATGGCTGGAAGATTAGTAGTTGTTGGGTCCCAGCCCTCTCCTCCTAGTTGTTTGCCTTCTTTCTCTCCCTTAATTTTTGTTTTTTATTAAGTTTGTGTTTTCTATCAATTTATTTATTTATTTATTATTATTAATAATATATATATATATAGATATATTTATTTATTTATTTAAATTTTTATTTTTTTTTTAACTTTATCTATTTATTTATTTATCTATGTTATTATTATTATTTATCTTTATTATTTTATTTATTATTAATTTTATTATTTATTTTAAACTTTGTGTTTCAATTTTGATTTAATTATAATTTTTTCACTAACTATTAATGGTTCTTAATATATTTAGTTTTATTTATAATGATGTATTTTACTTATTAATTTTTGTGTAGTTCTTTGCCTATTAATCTTATTTTAATTCATAAAAATTAATTTTAAAATTAATCTAATTTTTAATATAAAATTATTATACTTTTGGTTCCTTAAATTAATTGTTATTATGGTAATATTTTTCTTTTTTTTTTTTTTTTGACGAGCATTTATTACTCTATGTTTGACGTTTATAACTAACTATTAAATTTTTTTTTAAAGTAATTCATTTTAATTTTTTCAACATATTTGAAATTATTTATTTTTTAATTTACTTATTATTAATTTTAATTTTAAAAGAAAATATTATTGTTAAGATAGTCTTCGGCAAAATCACATAACCAATCTTTTGTCGACGTGTTTCGAACCAACCAGTGTGGTTCATCGTCAGGACAAGTTGAAGAACCAATCTGGCTTAGCTAGATTAAATAGAGCGTGCAGAGACTCCAACAGCTATAATGCTAACGGCTAATTTTACCTAATGGTCAAACTACTCAAATAGTTTAATTAATATTTCTAGAAATAGTTAAAATCGGTAAATAAAGGAATTCATAAAAATACTATTAATATTATTTCAAATATTAATAATTTAATCTATAATGGTCATTATATAATCTATATTGAATGATTTATTATTATTCACATATAATTGAAATAAATTGAATACTAACGACCTAGTATAATATTAATATTTTGATTATAATGGTCATTATATAATATATATTAATTGATTTATTATTATTAATTATCTTAATAAATAATATATCTATTTAATAATAAATATATATATTATTAAATAATTGAATTCATTAGATAGTTTAAAAACAGATATATTATTAATATTATTTCTATAGTATAATATTAATATTTTAATTATAATGGTCATTATATAATATATATTAATGATTTATTATTATTCAATTATTATTTAAATACAAGTGAATGGTAATAAATCCCTGCTATTTTTATAATTTAGTTACAAAAGTTAATTATGTAATAATTACTTAATGGTCCAATGGTAATTATATAATAAATATTAAAAGATTTATTATTATTCAATTATTATTTAAATACAAGTGAATGGTAATAAATCACTACTATTTTTATAATTTAGTTACAATAGGTAATTATGTAATAATTACTTAATGGTCCATTGGTAAGTTAGATTTTCATTATTTAGTTCTTTAAAATATATCATATTCCTTAATTTAAATGTACTGGTCCTTAAATTAATAAGTTATATAAAGTAATATTAGATTATTGAATACTCATTCATTATTATTAATAAATTCCGGAAAAACTAATAAACAGCCCAATAATATCAAAATCATGTTAAGGTTAATATACTAATAAGCCCGAGACAGAATCCTAACTTATTAACGACTCAAACCTCCAAAACAAACGGACAAATCAGCCAAAAGAAAAAAGGAAGGGGAAGATAGAAACCCTAGGACCAAACAAGAACAGGGGAATGAGGAGGCTAGGAAGATAAGGCTGGGACCCAGCAACTGCTAATCTTCCAGCCATCATCCCTATTAAGATTGTTTGGCCTTTTCTCAATCTCCAAGGCCTCTCTAAATTTCCGATGGTGAAACTGCGCAACTTTGGCAATGACTTGAGCCTCCTCAATACATACATGATGCATAGTCTTTCCAGCATGCTCAGCCAGGGCCGATGACTTGGTCCTACCATGTCTTAAATCCGCCGAATGCTCGCTAATCCGCTGATTGATAGAGCGACCCGTCTCACCAATATAAGGGGTCCCACAGGAACATGGAATGACATAGACGCCCCTCATGTCCTTAGGGTCAATCGGGTCTTTCACCGACCTGAGGGAGCCACGGATAGTATTGAGAGGTCTGAAAGTTGCGGGAACATTATACTTCTTCAGAATTCTCGCAATCCTGTCCGTGGTTCCTTGGATGTAAGGAAGATTCACACCCAAGATATGATCACTAGGAACCCTACGGGTTGAAGGCTCCTTCTTGGCCCTGAGGAAGGCTTTTTGACCGAGGTGCCTCTTGTAACCATTCTTCTCAAAGACTTCTAGGAGGTGAGCCTTCTCCGACTCCAGGCTCTCCTCATCCGAAATTCTAACAGCACGGGTGGCAAGCGTGCTAAGAACCCCCATCTTCTGAGCGGGGAAATGATGCGAAGAAGCATGCAAGTATTGCTCAGTGTGCGTCTTCTTTCTATATACCTGATGAGAGAAGGAACCATCCACCTTCTTAGAGATGAGAACATCTAAGAACGGGAGACAACCATTATCTTCTTTTTCCATCGTGAATTTAATGGCGGCGGATTGGCTATTGAGGTGACTGAAGAAACGATCCAGCTCTTCAGGTCCATGAGGCCAGACAACACCAGTGTCATCGACGAATCTTTTCCAAAGCTTTGGTAAGAGTCGAGAGGAGGCCAAAGCCTTAGACTCAAACTCCTCCATGAAGAGATTAGCCACGACCGGGGACAAAGGGGAGCCCATGGCAACTCTGCAAGTCTGCTCATAGAATTCTCCCTCGAAGCTGAAAAAGGTAGAGGTAAGGCAAAGTTCAACTAACTTAGCCGTATCAGGGTCAGTTAGCTTATTAATTACCTTCATGGCCTCATTGATAGGAATGCAAGTATAAAGAGAGACCACGTCGAAACTTACCAGAATGTCCTCGGGCTCAAGATTAATTTTCTTAAAATCCTCAATAAACGAAGCTGAGTCTTTGACAAAGGACTGAGTCTTTAATCTAGCTAAGCCAGATTGGTTCTTCAACTTGTCCTGACGATGAACCACACTGGTTGGTTCGAAACGCGTCGACAAAAGATTGGTTATGTGATTTTGCCGAAGACTATCTTAACAATGTTATGGATCACAGAAGTCTAAATTCCTTGAAAATATTATTAATAATAATTATAATATGTTTGAGTTTATAACTAACTATTAAAATTTTTTAAAAGTAGTTCATTTTATATAATTTTTAATTAATTCATTTTAATTTTTTCAACATATTTGAAATTATTAATTTTTGATTTACTTACTATTAATTTTAAAAGAAAATATTATTGATAATAATAATATTATTATTATTATTAATTTCCTTTTATCTTGGTCAAATTAGCCGTTATCATGTCATTTCTAGCTGTTATTTTTTATCCGTTGAGTCATGGATTCTCTGCTCTGTCTATTTAATGTGCTAAATGAGATCTGCTCATTCAACTTGTCCTGATGATGAACCACACTGGATGGTTCGAAACGCGTCGACATAAATTTTTCTATGTGATTTTAGCGAAAGATTCTCCAAAAAAAACTTTAAAAATAAAAAATCTTTTAAATTTATTTAATTAATATATTTTTTATTTTATAAATCACGAAAAATGTTTTGTTGAATGGGAGATCTGGAGTGATCTAGATGGCAGAAAAGAGGGTTTTTGCAGGAGTTTGCACGAGATTGCCCAGTCCAACCTACTCGTCAACATCGACGCACAAATCTCGGGATCCAGTTGTATACACAGTAAATCTGCCATCAACATTGTGATCTCGGTCGAACTATTTCCAGTGCTTTCTTTTCGTGAACCAATGTACGAAATCCTGACTCTTGCACAGTTTCTGTTTGGATCCGGGAAAATCTCTTCCCCTTCGAAACACACGCTTCTTTACAGGTCAGGCAAAGATCTAACGCACCTGCCCTCAAAGAAAGCAGATATGCCCTCACTCCGGCAATATCTGGATATTTGCTTACGTCTTTACTCCTACCCTGGATCGAGACCTATTATCACCGCTTTCATTGGATCTATCATTCAGCACAAATCAACCGGAGAAGGAAAGAGATCCGTTGAGGAGGAACTTGCATCCGCTGTCTTTGTTTCCAATGGTTTGTACGCGCGTTTTGTGAATTTGATCCTTTACCCACAAGTATATGCAATTTGATTTGACGATAGCCGCTCTGGATCTCCACGTCCGCACCAGGCCGAAAACAAACGGAAGCATAAAGAAACAGTAGAAAGCGTTGTGCCTGGATTTGATGATGGCCTTTTTGGATCAGGTGATAAGAAATCTCCACTGCCTACCCTCTTGGCCAAAAACAAGAATGCGACATAGTACATTCACGATCCCAGGTTGAAAGACTATGTCGACCCATATCAGGTGATTCAAACAATGGATTGGGATCCGTTTCAACCAGATCTATTAGATCTAGAGTATCTTACAACAGATCGACCTTTGTCACAGACAAATCCACTCACCACAGCTTCAGATATGATACAATTTTTTATCAGAAAACTGCAGAGAAGGTCTGCCTGCAAGTGTATCTGGAAGGGGAGGCGATACAAGAATTAAAGTGTGAAATCCAAACTCATCTAGGCATATTAGTAAGTATGCAAAGCTTGATTTATTCAGGACAAATTTTGCAGGATAATCACACACTATAGGATTATGGCATTGCCTTAGATTCGACCATCATCCTGAATCTGCGATTGTGTGGTGGATGCTCTGGAACCAGCTCAAAGTGCATAGGATTTTTTAAAGATGCGGTCAAAGGGAAGGATGAAGCCCAAACCAAACCAACACCACCTCCATAACTACTTGGACCCTATATCGTGGAGCAAAAATCCCAGTTACAAGCCTTGGCAGTCTCTTTGCGTGAGGTAAACAAGCTTTATGCAAACTTCCATACTAAAACAATCATATGTAGATTTAATGGTTTTTGGCCTAAATAAGATGCTCTACACCATTGGATATTTTCTACATGGACAACGAATTGTGATATTCATTTATGTTCCAAGGGGATTTTTATTGTCAAAATCGACACAATCAAGGATAAGGAATATGCCCTCAATGAGGGACCATGGTTCTGGGCGCAGGACTTTTCATGATCCCTTGGTTCCCAGGGTTTGATGCCACCACTATGGTGGTTTCTAAAATGTTTGTATGGGTTAGGATACACAATCTTCCACTACATTTCTAGCATCACAAAGTATTAGAAGGAATAGGGAATTTGCTGGGCGAATTTCTTAAGATTGATGCGGATAGAGTTTCAAGAAGCATATTTAATTTTGCCATAATATGCGTCGAAGTAGATCTTAGGCAAGGTTTACCTAATCGCATCATACTGGTCCATAACAATATACAGTGGAGTCAACCACTAGATTATGAAAATACAACATTTCATTGTCGTGCTTGTCAACAAATAGGTCACCTTCACAGTGCATGCTCACAAGCTTAAAAAGACCCCAAAAGAAATAAGAAACAATCCCAAAAGACAAAAGGTTGGCATCAGAAGCAACAGAAGAAGAAGAGACAACATAAAACATTGCAGACAATAATGTACAGATTGTTCATAACAGCCCACAAAAGGACAAGATAGAGCACAACTCCACATTAACTGAGAGCCCGAACAACCCTTCGTAGCAGCGTGAGCAACACACATCAGGAAATGAAGTGGTAGCAAATGAATTCATGGATCAGAGGGATCTGATTCTGACAAAGAATATCCAACTAATACCAATGAGACCCAAATGTCTATCATAACATCCACTCCCAACACTGGTGATTGGCAAAAAGTGGAAAATAAGAAAGGTAGAAAATAATACATTACTCTTTTATGGATTTTGAGAAATCAAGACATGATATTATGCATATGCTCATTAGCATCTACAACATGTAATTTTGCTCATTATAAGTAAAATTACGATTTTTCGTGAGAAAAAAAATTGTTTTATAATTTAATATATTATTATTTTTACTTATTAAAATATATTTATAATAAAAATAAAGAAAATTATTATATTATTTTGAATCAAGAAAAATATTATATTTTATAAATCAATAAAAATATTTTTTACTTTAATATATTATTATTTTTACTTATTAAAATATCATTTATTTATAATAAAGATGAAAGAAAATTATTATATTCATTTGAATAAAAAAAACTATTATATTGTTTAATTAAGGAGATATTATATTTATAACTAATACATTTAAATTTTATTTTACTTTAAAATGTTAATAGTTTATATTTACATTCATATTAAAATATTAACTATATATATATATATATATATAATTTTGATAATTCATATTTATATTCATATTAAAATATTAATCAATCATATTTATGTTTATATTTATATTAAAAGAAAAGAAAACTGACAACAATATTTAATTCATTAATAAAAAACGCAATTAAAGGACAACAATATTTGATTAATATATAAATTGTTGTTTCATTAAATATATATATATACATTTTCATTTAAATAAAAACAAATAAAAATTTGCTCTTATATCACTGAATTACCATAATCCAACTAAAGAAAATAAGAATCACTTGCATTTGTCATATATTATTTAAAAAATACACAACAAAATAAACATTATTTTTCCTTTAGTGCAAATATGTTTATGTTTTAAAATAATCCAAAATATTAATTATAACGCAAAAAAAGGGTAAGAAAGCATAGTATCATATTCCCTATTTTCTTCGAGCAAAGTGAAAACATGGTCCTTTTCCTTTATGCTTTGAACAAAGAGAAAACATAGTTATTTTCTTTTCTTTTTTGAAAAAATAGAAAACACAATCCTTTTCTTTTATTTTTTGAAGGAAGAGAAAACATGATCTTTTTCCTTTTCTTTCCTTATTACGAGCACAGTTTAAAGTTTAGCTTCATTTTCATTTATTAAATTGTACTTACAACGCATAAAAAGGAAATGGTTCATATTGTCTTTGAACTAAGTGAGAATGCTTTGCTCTATTTCGGTCTTACATTTGAGAGAGCAGGAGTTAGTGGACGAGCAAAGGGAAACATAGTCAAGAGAGAGGTGAGGAGTAGGAGCAGCAGAGTAAGGTGTTTGAGTGAGAGGTTTGACATAGGACAAGAAAGTGAAGAGATGAGTAGGAGAAGGATATAGGGAAAGAAAGCTAAGATGGAGATGACAAGTGTTACAATTGTGAAGTTTCTTGCAGATAAACATGGCATGGCTTCACATTGAAGGAAAAACTAAAGGAAGAAGTATCGGTGGATGTCACATTCAAAGAGGAGTTTGAAATCATATATTACGAGTCTGCTCATATTAAATTCATGTTGGATGATGTTGGGGAGCAGACGAACTCCCAATCGATGACCAATTGGTTGCAAAACCTTAGGGAAGTTCTCACTGATCCTATGGACCTAGTAGAGGAATGCAAGGAAGCTAACAACTCTCAAGTTTCATTTTTTGAGCATTGGGTTTTCCACAATCGGATGGGCTCGAAGATTATTTTTGTGCATCAGAAGTGTTGTAGGATTAAATTTAGGATTTAGAAGGGCTGTGAGATGAAGAAATTAAGGAATGTTATAGGGGGGTTGACACCAAACTTCATCAACACGATTTTCCCTAAGATTTCTAGTTGCATGACAGGGAATTCTTTGTATAAAAAATTGGTGTATATATATCCCTAGATAGTAAAGCATTTTTTTTAATCTCCTGTAATGGTTGCATGTTTGGAATATATATATAACTGACTCTCTTGAAGTTTGCATTATTATATATATATATATATATAGATATATATATATATATATAGATATATATATATATATATAGATATATATATATATATATATAGATATATATATATATATATATATATATATATATATAAAGCTTGAAGCTTGCGGATATGTGTTGCCTAGATTGAAAATACTTAATAGTACACCATATATATTTTCAAGGGCGGGGGAGGAAATATTTTCCTTAGAATAAAAAAATAGTACAAAGAACAACTTCTTGACACAAGTTCACAATCTGTTATTCA
Organism: Pinus tabuliformis; assembly: GCA_031772625.1. Classification (NCBI taxonomy): domain Eukaryota; kingdom Viridiplantae; phylum Streptophyta; class Pinopsida; order Pinales; family Pinaceae; genus Pinus; species Pinus tabuliformis. Next base: position 318,054,412 of record CM062807.1, read on the forward strand.
TGGGTTCACATAATTTGGGATCTTCCTTAGAACTTAAAAGACACGAAACATAGGTGGTAGTCGTGCCATTGTCGATGTAGGAACATCTCAATCAATTTCTTCATCTTTCCAAGGTCATCGTTGCACAAGGACTAAATGTGCTCTTTGTCTCTACATCTACTCATATTCAACAAGTTGGGCATCGAGTTTAGGGATTGAATCCTGGTAATTTCGTCATTCATTTATGTTAGCATTTAGAAATGTCCTCTTGGTTGTAGGAGAGAATTTCTAAGGTAACCTTTGCAATCCAACTTATAGATTGAATATTATATCCTCCAATCCAGAGAGGGCTCTCTCTTACAGCCTAATCACTAGATTTAGTAATTGACTGTTCTTTTACACAATGGCTAGATCTTCAGTTGTGTTGTGTTGATGTGGGGTTTGGTTGGGCATGAGGGAGATAGTCCTTTGGGAAATGAAGTTAACAAGCTAGGGTTTATGTCAAGTTAACAAGATACTGACTGTCTGATCAAGATTGACAAAGGAAAGGTAGATAACACATCCTAGACATTTGTCATTGTTATAGCTAGAGGGATAAAATAGGAGAACATACAACTACAGTGGGGCATATGAAATGAATCCTAAAGTAGCTTTACAAGATATGAGTGTAACTAAATCTATGAAACATAGAATCAAAGAAAGGATGAATTCTGTAACATTTACTCCTATTCAAATACTCAGAAGACCATACATTTAGATGACATTATAAAGAAGGAAACACTGAAAACTGTAGAAAACACATACTAAGACATACCATCACATGAATCTTTATATCATTGATCAAAATATACTGATCTTGGCAAACTATAGATTGACAAAGCTCTTCAACACACAGACAATGGCTATTATTTCATAAAAGACCAACCTTTTTTCCATAGTTCTCATGTAATATATAGGAAAAATACAAAATAGATAAGCTCCTTAAAGTTTGGTAGCAATAAATACAAGATATGTACATAATATGAAAGTTTAATTAACAAAAATAATCATAATCCTAACATCTTAGTTACTCAGATCTCTGGCACATATCATTGGTCAAAACAGATTTGTAGAATTGTTGTGTGTATCTCCTACTAGTGTCTTGGAACAAAGATGAGGTCACAACTGCATTATAGGATCTCTAGAACTATTCACTTGTTTCTAGGCTTGATGTCTTTAATTGAAACTCATCTTCCCTCCTTCTAACAAAGTTGATGCATGAACCTGTAAACCATGCTGAAATTTTGTAACTGCCCTTGTAATTTCTTTCTCCTTTAAAGGCTTTTTTTCCCTTATGTTGACAAGCATTATTTGTACTCCCCCATCCACAAAAACCCTTTTACATTTACCATAACATATGGAAAATAACTTACTATCAAAAAAGATAAACTGATTAGGTCAAAATGTTGAGGTAGAATTAGGGTTTTCAGCAAAAATTAAGGTTTTAAATATTTCCCTATCCCTTGAAGCAAACTGATTATTTCTCCATGGATTTTGCAGCCTTAGCAAGGAGTTTCAACTTATCCTAGCTTCTTTTCATTCTTCTAGTAGCTCTAGGTATGATTTTTTCAGCCTTTAGGGTTTCTTTCTTCTTGTTGTCAACATGCTCTATTTTCCTCTGTCTCTTTCTTCTCTTTAAAGTTTGCACAATCTCTTCCTCTGCATCAATAATCATTGTTTCCTTCAACCTAGGGTTCATTTTAGCCTTGAAATTCAGTCTCATCTTGTTAGTAGAGTGAGTATGAGGTTTTTGGCCATAAACCCTAGGCTCTGTTTCTACCTTCTATTTGCCTTTTTTACTTTGTGTTTCTCTCTGCTTTGCCTCTTCTTCTTCTACCATCATTTTTTGTTGTCTTCTGGTCTTCCTTTCATAAACTCTAACCTCTGACTTTTCTATAGGGTTTTCATCATGTTTTTCAACAGGGATGTGGCTAGATTCTGCCTTTGTTTCCTGAGCTAGGGTTTGGGTAGAAATCTTAGTTTGGCCTCTGCTTGGTCTTCTAGGTGCAGGTTGTCTTAGGTTTCTCTATCTTAACTACCTCAACTGATCCACTTGCTTATTTAACTCCTGAGTGTATAATATTTTAATTAGGTAGTGATGACAAATATCATGAGGTTGTAGCCCAGGTCTTGTTCTTGCTTTGGTGCACATCTTTAGCAAACTTTGCTGAAGGAAATATGGAAAATTCATCTTCCTAAAACCTGCCAAATGACAAAGAAATCTCATATGGTACAAGTATGCCTTAGAATACTTGCCTTCATAGGTTTGGAAGAGTTATATAGTTTTGAGGGCGGTAGGCCATTCAAGCTTCAACATATTTTGGAGGACGCCTACATTCCAGTCTTGTTTCTAACAGTCCCCCTTCAAGAAAAAATCAAGTCTACATTATGCAATCTTTGTTTCTTAAACCATCTCTTGCCTTTAGTTGACAAATCGGTGGCCTATGCTATAGTTTCCTCAGTGACTGGGAATTTCAAGGTTCTGATTCTTGCAGTGCTTCCATCGAAGGAATATATGAAACCATGGCACCAACTAAGATTATGTCCATTGAAGCGTTGGAACACTAGCTACATCCTGCATTCCTGAATAGCGTTAAAATCTCTAGATACACTTTGAAATACATCACATGAGGCTCAAACCACTTTACATGACCTGATCAACCCATCTTGTAAATATTTTTGATGCTACAAACACCTTTCCCAACCTTGAAACACCCTAGCCAAATGCTACAAAATGCTCAAAAAGCTTCATGCTCACTGAAATTAAAAATCTGGGTTTGATGGAAAATTATGTTTTAGGGTAAACATGGCAGATTAGGGTTTGATTTTCAACGTCTCTCTTGGCCTTTAAAATACAGTTGGCTGTCAAATCATGGTTTAAAAGGGCTAAGTATTTATGAACAAACACTTAGGAACTCAAAATAATGGCTTTGGCAACTCGAAAACCAAGTTTTCAATTTTTTTTCGATTAGCGCTACGAAATAGCGTGTGCTACGAAAATATTTCGTAGTGCTAGTTGTAGGTTTGCAATAGGTTAATTATGCTACAAAAAACTTATAATAAGCTTAGGGTTATGTGAAAACATTTGGTTAAACATGTCCCTAAGCTTAGGTAGCAATTTACACCAAAAAAACTAATAGGTACAAACCCAATGCTAATAGTTTCCATGAATTGTTGGTGCCCTCCTTCCCAAAAGCACATCCCACCGCTCCATAATTGTAATTCCTTAATCCAGTAACAAAATCCAAAATACAACGAGTGAGCTTGTCTCAGCCATTACATTTTGTGATTATAATAACATACATGACTGTGATTGTAAGAGTAGAGTGACATGAACGATCAATATGCACCATCTTAGTTGGATAGGTGTTAATTTCAAATAATAATGGTATGTTCTATTCTTAGCACAATTTTTTTCAATGTTCCTTTATCAGCCCAATAACAATCTCCAATTATTTCCAGTAGCAATCACATTAACAGTAAATGCAGATAGAACATAAAACAAATGCAGGAGACAAGCCAAGACAAGAGAACACCGGATTTGGTGGATGCCAAGGAAAAAACCACAATGTGGGGAAAACCCTTTGATCAATTCTTCTTCTTAGTATTCAATAGTTCAGTAGAGAGAGAGTACAAAAGTCAAATTGACTAGCCCAATACAAAGTCAAATCAACCCTATCAAATTTTGCAATCAAACTTCAACCCTATCTAGAAAGTCAACTTTAGTCAAAACAACAATAAAACACCTCCTTTGAAGCTTAGTCAAAGGCAGTTGAAATCAATCTCCAGCTGTGGTCAAAGTCAACCCAAAACAATCACAAAAGTTTTGGTCAAACTCAGTCAACTTGCAGTCAAACAGGCTTGCAGTCATCACAGGTCAAACAACCCAAAAAACCTTGATTTATGTGCCAATTAATGTGACCAAAGAAAATAAAAAATTTCCCCAAAAACCGCAGTCAAAACTGGTCAAAATCTCCTTGTTTAACACTAGTCAAACTATCTGAAATTCGGCTTGTAATTTCTGCCCATAAATTTTGTCGTCCTAGCTGCACATGTGACAGAGAGAGGATGCCCCAAGTTGTATGAACCAATATGATGAAGAGAGAGAGAATAATGTGTGAGTAATGGATGTCCAAATGATGTGTGAGTCTCTTGTATTTATACACTTTGTTGTGGGTGAAGAGAAACATTCATTGGGCTTCTTGAGCCTACATTTAGCTAAGGTCGACCTGAACAATTTGTACATGTGTGGTCATAAATTCAAAATCACACTTCTACTTGTCCAAATGAGATGATATTTATATTAATCTTGGACCTCTTGTAAAGAGGAATCCATTGCAATCATCATATCCGTCAAATGAGATGTACCAAGGTGGAATTTGGCCTTAGTTTCCAATTTTAACACTCCCTCTCAACTAGGGAGAATTCCACCTACCAATCCATCTGTCTTCATCATGCCATGTTGTTATTTTGTACCATATTTGTCATCTATGCCTTGCTTTGTTGAACCATAAAGTAATAATGAAGAAAGTTTGACCGAGAGTGTGTCACAAGATCTTACCACTCTCCACTGACAAAGGTTAGCACTCAGTTGATCCCAGATCAAGTTGTTGAACACCATGCATCCTAAACATAGGGAGTATGTCTCGATGCATCCAACGGTAGTGCTCTAGCCTATCCACATTTCCTAACTCATTGGCCAAATGAGAATTACTTCCCATGAGTCTTAGACTACGTGGGTAGGATGTATGCTGGGGCATTAACAGGAGAAGGTGAACCACTCATCCTATGCATATGTGAATCGTAGGGGAAGGTGAACCACTCACCATACATACATGTCTGCAATCGTAGGGGAAGGTGAACCACTCACCCTACAAACATGTCAACCATCATGGGGTATCACAAGGGAAGGTGAACCACTCACCCTGTACATAGCGCACCACTAGGGGAAGGTGAACCACTCATCCTATGGTTGCTTATAGCTCCAAGAAGTACCCAAGCCCCCAGGAGCTCCTATAGCTTAGTGTCCAACTCATGCAGGACCTTCATAGGAGGATCTTTCCACGACTCTAAGTCTCTCACGGAAGGCTAAGAATTTAACCTTCCCTAAGGGCTTCGTGAGAATGTATATGACATGCTCATCCATCCTGATGTGATGGAGCCTTATTTCTCCCCACTTTACCATATCCCGGATAAAGTGGTACTTGATATCAATATACTTGGAGTGATCGTGGAACACATGATTATCTGAAAGGTGAATCCCACATGGTTGTTGCAGTAGATCATGGTGGTATCCATCACATGCTCAAATAGCTCACTAAATAGATTCCTCAACCAAACAACTTCACAACATGCCATACTAGCAGTAATGTATTCAACCTCAACAATGCATAAAGCAACCAATTTATGCTTCTGATTCATCCAATATATTAAATCATACCCCAATGAGAAGCAACATATATATGTTCTCTTACAATCCACCACATTGCCAGCCCAGTCAACATCAATATATCCATGTAGCCTCAAATTCTCAGTCATGTATCTCAAACCATAATTGATTGTGCCACAGAGATATCTCAAGAGATTATTGGCAACAATCCAATGTATGTGATGAGGCTCAACCATAAATTGACTCAATGTATCACAGTGAAGCATATGTCCAGACGAGAGTTTACCAAGGACATCAGGGCCCCTAGAAGTTGTCGATACTTGAAAGGATTTTCCAATGTGGGCCCAACAACACTTCCACAAAGCTTCTTGAAGTTGAGTTCCATCAGAGTAGACATAGACTTTCATTCTACCATTCCACATCTCTCAACCAACTTCACAATGTATTTTCCTTAAGAAAGGAAAATCTCACATGGCTTTTGCTAGACCTCCAAGCCTAGGAAGTAGTGCATCAAACCTAGGTCCTTCATCTCAAATTTGCAAGCCAACTCCCTCTCGCATTAATAAATGAGATGGTTTGCACCTATCAGAAAAATATAATCCACATAAAGGACCAAAATGAGAGGCATGTTCGTTTCAACCTTGAAGTATAGGTTTAGGTCAGCTTCACTCCTTGTAAAATCCAACTTCATAAGATAACTATCAATCCTCTCATACGGAGCCTTAGGGGCTTGCTTCAACCCATAGAGGGATTTCTTCAACCTGCATACATGTGTCTTATGATCTTAAACTTCAAACCCATCATGTTGTTCTACATAGACTTCCTCCTTAAGTGAGCCATGCAAGAAAGAAATTTTGACATCCATTTGGTGTAGTCTCCATCCTTGAGAGGCAATAAGAGCAATTATGGATCATATATTGGTGTATCAGGAAACCAGTGCAACTATCTCATCATAGTCCACTCCTTCCTTTTGAGATGAGCCTCGAGCAATGACCTTGGCCTTGAAATTTTCAGCACTCCAATCAGCTCCATGTTTGATTTTGTAAAACCATTTTGAAGTGACCACTGACTTGTACTTGGGTTAGGAACCACATACCAAACATCATTCTTCATGATTGATTCATATTCCTCATTCATTTCATCCTTCCATACTTGGTTCTTCGTGGCTTCTTTGAACATACATGGCTTAGATTGAATAATGGTACTCATAACAGCTAAGTACCCTTGGTACCTGTTTGGCTTCTTGCTTTCATGGAATGTCCCCCTTGGTGCAACATGTCTTTCATCATCCTCGAGAGTATATTTGAGCCAAAAAGGTATTTTATTTGAGGTAGAGAGCTCACCATAAGGTGGATCCATGGGATCCATTGGGCATTAGATCATCTTTTAGAGATTCATCCTTCTTTCCTGTATCATCATCATTGTCCTTCTTAGGGATAGGAAGATCTATGAATTTCCCAAGGGAAGAATCTTCATCGAAGGTGACATCATGACTTATTTCCACTTCTCTTTGACCAGGCACATAGATTCTATATGCCTTCTAAGTTTCACTACAGCCCACACAAGTTCCTTTCTTCCCAGATGCATCTAGCTTGTTTATTTTCTCTTTTGACACATGAAAATATATGAGACAACAAAAAATTCTAAAATGAGAAACATCAGGTTTCTTACTAGTGAAAAATTCTTTGGGTGTCTTGAAGTCTAATGCTTGATACGAGCATCTATTTTTAACATATACAACAATGTTGGTAGCTTCTCCCCATAAGAACTTTGGTAGGCCTTGGTCATGAAGCATAGCATGGGTATCTTCTATGATTGTTCGATTCTTTCTTTCAGCAACTCCATTTTGCTTAGGAGTATATGTAGTAGTTGTATCCCTCTTAATGCCAACTTCTCTACAATAGTCATTGAATTCATTTGACTCATATTTGGTTCCATTACTAATCCTCAATATTTCGATCTTCTTCCCTGTTTGATTTTTGACCAAGGCTTTGAAAGAGAGAAACAATTTGAACACTTCATTCTTCTTCTTCAAGAAATATATCCATATTTTGTGAGATAAGTCGTCTACAAAAATTTCATAGTACAAGTATCCTCCCAAAGATGTTACGGACAACATACCACATAGATCATAATGGATCAATTGAAGAATGTTGGTAGTTTTACTTTCACTTGAAGGGAATGGTCCCCTTGTATGTTTTCCAGCTGCACAACCCTGACAAACTCCATGATCTATGTTGAATTCAGGCATACATGTGACCATGTTCCTTACATCAGGTAAGGCTTTGTAACAAAGGTGAGAAAATCTTTGGTGCCATAATTCAGATTGAAGAGAATTATCACAAGTCATAGCTCCCAAAGGACTTCCTCCAACCTGATAGAGACATTCAACCCTAAATCCAAGTGTAAATGCATCTTTCGGGTTCCTTTGCCAAATACGTACCTTCCCATCAACGAATGTTACCTTGAAGCCTTTATCTTCCATTGTAGAAATAAAAACGAGGTTCTTTTTCAAATCAGGTACATACAATACTTCTTGTAGATGAAGGATTTGACCTTGATTCAAGTGAAGAGTGACAGTCCCAATCCCTTTCACGGGGTAGGTGGCATTGTCCCCAAGTATGATCTCCAAATTTGTCTTCTTTTCAACCAAATTTGAGAGAGCTTCCTTGTACGTAGTGAAGTGAAGTGCCTTGAGGCACCACTATCAATCAACCAATTATCCAAAGTGTCCGGAGGAGATGTAGTGGTGAGGGCATAAATAAGATAAGATTCATTTTTCTTATCTACAAAATTAGTTTCCTCATACTTGGAGTTTCTTGATTTTTTGGCAGGACAACCATTTCCATATCAAGCAACGGGAGCATTCCTCTTTCCTTTGTTGTTGAACTTGTTGTTCCTTTGATTTCCATTTCCTTTGTAATCGTTGTGGTTGTTGTTGTTGTCATCATCCCTTGGAGTATCCTTCTTGTGAGGACACTCTCTAGCATAGCGGCCAAACCTATTGCAATTGAAGCATATTCATTTCCTTCCTTCTTTGAATCCCGACTTAAATCCTTGACCTTCTCTTCTTGTACCAATGTTTTTCTTCCTTTTAGCATGAGCAAAGAAAGCAGTAGGATTATTTCCATTTGAGGGCTTGTCTCTTCCCATCATCCTTATTTCTTCTTGAGTGCATCTAGCCAATAATTCATCAAAACCCAGAATCCTGTCATTGTTGAGGATGGTGGTGTTAAACACATCCCATTCTCTTGTAAGACCTCCAAGTGCAATAAGAGTGAGCTCCCTGTCACCAACAACTTCTCCAATAGATAGGAGATCATTCTTGATTTCGGTAATCCTCATGAAGTAGGATTGAATGGACTCTCCTTTATCCATCTTGATGTCTTTCAACTCGTTATTGAGAAAGAGGACTTGATTTTCATTTACTTTGAACATCCCAACTAACTTGTCATACATCTCCTTAGATGTTTCCAAATCAAAAATATAGGCAACCAAAGGCTTGTGAATGGAATATACAATAACTTTCTTAGTTTTAACCTCACCTTTCTTGTACTTTGTTTTTGCAACAATGGGTGCATTTGAAGGAGGCTCCACCATTCTTTCCTTTACATAGTCAATAGCATCATTACCTTCCAAAGTCAAATCTAGAGATATCTTCCATGCATGATAGTTGGATTTGTCCTTAAGCTTGTCCTCAGATTTGAAGTATGATGTAGTCATCATTGAAGCTAGCTCAAAATTCTTGTCCAAGAACTTTCTTTAGTGATTTATTTTCTCACTCTTGCTTGGGCTTTGTCTTCTCCTGGGCTCTGATACCATGTTAATTTTAGATAACAATGGTATGTTCTATTCTTAGAACAACTTACTTCAATGTTCCTTTATCAACCCAATAACAATCTATAATTATTTCCAATAGCAATCACATTAACCATAAATCACATTCACAATAAATGCAGATAGAACAGAAAACAAATGTAGAAGACAAGCCAAAACAAGTTGACACCAGAATTGGCGGATGCCGGGGAAAAAAACCCATTGTGGGAAAAACCCTTTGATAAATTCTTCTTATTATTATTCAATAGTTCAACAGAGAGAGAGAGAGTAAAAAAGTCAAATTGACTAGACCAATACAAAGTCAAATCAGCCTTGTCAAATTCTGTAGTCAACTTTAGCCCTAACCAGAAAGTCAACTTTAGTCAAAACAATAGTAAAACACCTCCTTTGAAGCTCGATCAAAGGCAGTCAAATTCGGCCTCCAACAGTGGTCAAAATCAACCTAAAATAGTCACAAAAGTTCTGGTCAACGAAGGTCAAATAACCCATAAAACCTCGATTTATGTTCCATTTAATGTGGCCAAAGAAAATTGAAATTTTGCCCCAAAAACCCAGTCAAAATTGGTCAAAATATCCTTGGTCATCGCTGGTCAAACTGTCTAAAATTCGGCCTGTAATTTTTGCCTAGAAATTATGTCCTAGCCGCATGTGTGAGAGAGAGAGGTTGCCCCAAGCTGTACAAACCAATCTGATGAAGAGAGAGAAGAATGTGTGAGTTATGGATTTCCAAATGAGGTGTGAGGTCTCTTGTATTTATACACTTCATTGTGGGTGAAGAGACACATCCATTGGGCTTCTTGAGCCTACATTTAGCTGAAGCTGACTTGAAAAATTTGCACATGTGTGGTCATAAATTTAAAATCATACTTCTGCTTGTCCAAATGAGATGAAATTTATATCAAACTTGGACCTCTAGAAAAGAGGAATCCAATGTAATCATCATCTCCATCAAATGAGTTGTCCCAAAGTGGAATTTAGCCCTAGTTTCCAATTTTAACAATAGGCCCATGCCCATAGTAGTTCTCCCCTTTCATACATGACCATGTGTTATAACTAAACTCACAGTAGTTTGACAAAGGATTTTTCTCATTGATGTAGAATAGTTCTGACACGAAAAATAATTGGTAAAACATTTGTCATCCATCAAATCAAATTAATTGTAATTGGATTATATGCATAGAATGAGATAGAACACATAAATTATTGTAACACCCTCCTCCCACATCTATCCAAGTAACCGACCAACTGGGATAAACATGTGATGAGAAGTTACTATGACATGATTCGACCTCCTAAGTCACCTTAAGGAAGCGAAACTGATGGAAACACACCATATAGACCTTCCACATCAGCAACAAGACTCTCAAGAACCATACCAACCTCTCAGGTAACCAGCTCCTGAGTCGCACTGAGTTTTTATAACATTACACTCCCAGACGCTCCCTTGATATGGGCATGCATGCATCCATAGGGCTCTAGATGCTCCCACAACATGGTATGCCAACATCCAGGGAATTTTCTGCCCAGGGTTGTGCTAGCGTCCCAGGATTTGAGCCACTTTTTCAAGCCTAGAGCCCAGGTCACTACCCATAACTAAATGACACCTTCATAACAAAAAGATAACAATGGAATGATGACACAAATGCAATTAACTAAACAACGACTTGACTGGACCCATACTAGCCATGATAGGCATTCCGTCAAACATATCACAAATATGTAATCTACAGGTGTAAACAACAGATCTAAGCATAGGGGTATCATACTCATCTGAGAATCGCTAAGAAGCATTGATGCCTCAACACATTAGTTGCATTTTCATCCATTAGGCCATAGATACATTGTTGGTTAATTTACAAGTGAAAACATTATGAGAGCCATACATAGCCATTGTCATAATACATGTTGATAACCAACATAATAATGACAAAATTACCAAGGAAACAACAACCATATAATCCATGTATAATCCATTACAATACTCATGAAATAACAAGGAGAAATGAACTCATATTAATGACGCAAAGGCCAACCCATTGTGGGACTTCCATGAACCACCAAATCGTAGACATGGATGAGACAAATCTCTCTTCAACCAGTCACCCATGCCATATTCCAAGCATGAATGTGGGATCTCATAAAACATATCAATCCAAAACCATCTAGGACTTATAGAGGCCAATCATCTTAACCCATCAAACAGTGATTCCACCTCACAATCGAACATCAAAAAACCATCATCAGATTAGTCTCTACCCAAGCCTTCCAGGGCTCCAGGGTGTTTGTTCCAACCAAGGCTTCCAGGACTAGTAACTCAACCCAAAATTGTCATTAGGATTCCAAAGCGTTTGTCCAACCAGGGCTTCCAGGACTAGTAACTCAACCCACGAAGGGCTTTCAGAGCGTTTGCCCAACCAAGGCTTACAAGACTAGTAACTCAACCCAAGTTGTTATAGAGTGTTTTTCCAACTAAGGCTTCCAGGAACTAGTAACTCAACCCAAGCTAAAGGAAACATGAGAACCAACCAGAAAATAATGAAATGAACCCACAACACCATGGATATCTAGAAAATGGCAAGGCTAGGCAAATCTACTATCAATCCAAGCAATCCTCCATGTCAATGATAGATCATGACCAATAAACCACATGCATATGCCATGCATGCCAAAACTAGTGAGGAAAACGTACATGCAACTTCGTACCTGCAAGAAAAGCCCATTGTAGTTGTTGATCCCGATGTCCTCTTGTGCTTTCCTGCTCTTCCTTTTCCTTTTTGCTCGACAACTCCAAGTATGCCACACTCTCCAAGAATGCTCCAAGAAAACTCTAGTGTCCAAGAGTATGAGAGAGAGAGAATAGAGAGAGATCTCCAAAACTGAACTGACAAAAGCCATGACATAATCCTCATAAACCTTTTATTTAATGAGGTCTCTATTTTCGTCATTTTCCATTACTTTCCTTCATTTTCTCCTCACATGCAACCTGTGACCTTTCACCTCCCTTTTCTCCCAATTTCAATTATTTTCATAAATAAATGTGCCAAAATGCCATTTTGCCTTTCCAAAGCCTTAGCCATTGCCTTTGCCAATTTCCTTAGTCATTAATCAACCACAAGTGATCCCCATAACTATGTTTTTCACAACATTCATCTTGGAATAAGTTTCTCATGAACTGTTGGTATTATTTTGCCTTTATTAACTTTTATTACATGGATTTTTCACCAGGGCTATTACAATTATATACCTCTAGTTTCGTGCATTACATTAGTTAGGAAGGCTACGAGCTCTCTCTTCTGGTTGTCACTATAACCGTTGGTGCCAAATCTAGAATACTCATTGGTAGTTTTGATGAAAGTGTTGTGAGTGTAGAATCCCTTGCCCTCGCAGGAAGAAAGGGAGCTCACATCACCTATTCACATCTCAGGTGATCGATAATGGCAGTTGTAGTTGAATTACATCTTTGGCATTTCAAATTGCATGCATTCCATCCCTAAACACATTTACGTCCTTTCAATTTTCTCTATCGCCACGTTACCGACGATAAGAGGAATCAGCCTTATCGAAAAAAAATAAATAAATAAATAAATAAATAAATAAAAATAAAAATCAATAAATAAATAAATAAAATAAAATAAAATAAAATAAATAAATAAATAAAATAAAAAAATAAAAAATAAAAAAAAAAAATAAAAAAAAAAATAAATAAATAAATAAATTTTGTCATCGCTTCATGCTCCAAATACGTCAGATCCGTAGATATGGTTCTTAGACAAAGCATTTTCTAGGAAAATTCACCCAGAGTTAATCTCAAACATCCAATTATCTTTAAAAAAAATTCAACCACCCTACATCCACCTAAAGTTGAAATAGGAAGCCTTTGGCTAGTTAATTATTTTTGTTCTAATTTTAATCAAAATTTAAAAAAAAAAAAATATATATATATATATATATATATATAATTATTTAAATATTATAAATTAATCCTACTTTAATTAACCTTAAAAATAATATAAAATTTTAACAAAAACCTCTTTTGCGCTATCTTACTATCCTATTAGAGTAGGATTTATATATTATACGGTGATATTCAAAATTATATGTAATGCAACTTTTAGAGATCGATAACTCACCTCACTAGTTTTGCTTCCCAACTATTTGTGCTTTTCTATTACCACACTTATATTGTCTTAAAATCTTAGGTATGATCAATTCAGTTAAAATAATAGACATCCAAAAACAAAGGTCATAATTTCAAATTTCATAGACTGTTAGAGATCGTGTACCTATCTGACCGAGATTATGGTGAATGCCTATGAGAACTCCACATATAATAAACACGTACAAAAATATAGGTGCAAGCAATAAACATGCAGAGATATACACATGCATACAATAAACAAGCTCACAAATAAGTGATCTCGTATAATCGAGTTGCCTCTTCAAAGTTATCTTAATTATTAAAATCACACATAATGGAATATCACAATGAAACCCATCCTTTTGAGAGGACCCCTCAACATATGAGAAAAACCCAAAAACTTTTTGATCAGCGGCGAGTGGAAAATTAAATTGAAAAGTGAATATTAGCGAGAGGAAGAATTAAAGTATAGATGAGAGGCACAAAATGTTTCAAAGGGATCTTTCTCAGTTGCCTTCTAAACTCCTATCTACATCGTGAATAAATCACAAGAAACTTCTCAATATTCCCATGGGGAATTTTGATTAGATATTTATATTTCATTTTGAAGCTAAAAAAATTAGAGTTCATAAAAGAAAAATTTAATGGAGCTATGAATTGAAAAGAATGAATAAAAAAATAAAAATGTGTGGCCAAAATAGACGGGTATGGCAATGCTCAGCTAGTCACCATTGATTTTAGATTCAAAAGTGGAGAGCATGTGCGAAGCTCACATTAATATATTGTGCAAAACACTTTCCACAATACAATAAGGATAATGACTCTATGCCATCTCACAAAATGACTTTGCCTCTAATTAATCACATAAACTGCATGCTTCTAGTGGAAGATAAAACAATAAGCTATACAACCACCACTTTAAACTGCAACTGATGTAAGAAATCCCTAAACGATAAGGGAAGAATATTTCAACTCCTACATAATCTATAAAGCTATGCCATAGATGTGAGTGTAGTAAAGAGATCCCTTTCAAAAGAAAACCAATAAGAGATGACACAACTATATATATTCATTGTCCTAAAGGTCCTTCAAGTGGGGTTATCTTTCAACCCGTAGGCAAAATTTTCTAGTTTAGTTGATCATCCAATGGTGTATGCAAGTTTAGGGATGTCCTTGACAACTTTTTGACATTGATCTCTCTCAAAACTGCTACTCTAATCAAGATAGTGAGAGTTCCTTCACTCACATTTGTGAGTGGGAGCTGTCACTCACTCTCAGGTTCCTCTAGATGGGCCTGCTTCCCACCAATAACTATGTAAGTCTATTGATACAATAAGGGTAGTAAATGATGCAATAGGGTGATCGACATTCCTCTTGTTGAATAAACACTAGCTCTGACAACTGTGTAATTAGAGACAGTGGGTCTACATTACCTTATTTACATGGTTTGGTGGCAAAAGTTACTTGTAGGCATATCTTAAGAATGTATATAACATTATTTACATTGTTAACTATAATATTTATTGATAAAAATTATTAACTAATTTTAATTTTAGATTTATTAAATAATTATATAGTTAACAAGAAATATTTTTATTTATTTTAATGAATAATTAATGTAATTTGATTTTAATTTTTTTATTAATTCTTTTTGTAATAATAATATTATAGGATTATTTTGAAAGCTTGTTGTGTTGAGGGCTCTAGTGATTTTTTCCTCCGCCGCCTAGTTACATCCTAAGTTTCGTTTATGAGGGGGTATGGCAGTTATACTAACGCCAAGGCCCCTTCTTCCTCTCTACAGTAGTCGGCCTCGCTTGTCGGTGCTTCTAGGTTGTTGGTGTTGCATGTTGTTGTCATCGGTGGGTCAACGTCCTCCTTTTTCCATGCTTCTCTCTAGTGTGGTATCGACTTGAGGTCTTGTGGCTTAGTCGGTGGTGCTCGAATGTGTGTGGGGAGTTGAGGGGTGGCCCTGATTTTGTTGCATGCTATGTTTCGTGCCTTTTCCATGTTTTTTTTGTGCTTGCTTCATCGTCATTTCTCTATGGCCGTTTCTTGTTGGGGATGTCGTGGGGTTTTTGATTGGGCGTCTCCTAGTTTTTTATTTTTTTGGGGCCTGTTGCGGCCCATTTTCTTTAAGTATTATTGGGCAGCCTGTGCCCAACCCATGGCTAGTATGTTGGCCAACATTTGTTGGGGTTTACTGTCTTGTTTTTGTTTGCACTCAAAAGGCATTTTTTTTCTTCAGGTTTTTTGGTTTCCCTTTTGTGTATTCTTTTAGCAGGCCTTCATGCCTGCATCTTGTGTGGACTTTTGGCCTAACTGCTCTCTTGTAAGGCAGATACGCGAATGTGTGAAACATATACAAAATGAAAACTTTGTTCCTATTTTTGATGAATAATTTTACGAGTCTCTTTTCTCAGGAAAAAAAAGCATTATAGGATTATTTTAATATCATATTCACTATTTATTATTTATAGAGACATAAATATAAACATATTTTATTGTTATCTTAATTTTATGTTTATTAAGTAATTATATACAAATAAATTAATAATTAAAGGCTTAAGCCCATAGGGCTTTGGATTGACAATGAATGGGTATTATGTGTAGGTATTCCATGCGAAAAGTTCACGAGTTCAAATCCCTCGTGGGTGTTTACTCCACAAAAATAAATAATAACAATAACAAGCAAAGACTTACATATCATACATGGGAATTAAAATAATATGAATAAAAAAAATTTGATCTTTTTATAAAATTATAACTACATTGGTTAATAGGCAGATCAAATCCTTAATCTTGATTTGTAATGAACTAATAAATTGAGATGTCTACACATTTACAATTTTACTCTTACATAAATAAAAGTGGGAAATAACTCTTGGTAAGTATATTTATTTACATCTTATTCCTATCATTTTTTTAATTCCACACCTTGACTTTTTAAGAAGATAACCACTTCTATGAGTGAATTAGTGATTTCTCCCATTTTTCTTTACCTTCATTTTTTCTTAAATATTTCATTCCATTTCTAATTGGATTCTGTCATTAGCTTTTCTAGCTTGGCATTTAATTCTATAATATTAACCATTTTTTATAAACCCAAAGCAATACAAACCTCTCAGAGATTATATTTTGGTTATTACTTTTGCAGTCGAGTTTGACATGGTGTGGGAAGATGGGTGAAGAAGGGAATCAACAATTAAATAAGATTAAATTATGATTATTACTTTTGTATCTAAGTTTGACAAGGTGCAAGTAGTGGGGTGAAGAAAGGAATCAACAATTGAATGAATGTGTGACAACAACCCATATGGTAGTCGTTGATCTATTTTGAATTTTTTTTGTAATGATGGATGCATGGGATGCTCTTTGCACAAGAGTTTTATTGGTAAATTTAGAGGGAAAAACCATGTAGATTTTTATCAGTAAATTTAAAAGGAAAAAACACGTAGAGTTTAGTTCTAAAAAAATTTCAATCATTTGCGCCTTGCTAATATTCAAGTCTGTCATATATGTAGACTGTAAGGCTCATCCTTTTGAAATGTGTAGTGCTCATCCAACCCCTCTAAATATTCTGTGGTTAGAAGGGTATGAGACATGCAGACGAACAAGGCTTACCTTATGTTGATCAAGATAGATTATTCTTAGTTTACGTTATATGGGTCCACATGGGTGATTCCTTTTAAGGTTGTAAGGAAACTTTCTCTCTACTCTCTCTATGTGTATTGTAAATATGCATTATTATATGCATTGTTTTCCAGAATTTTTCTATGTAAATTTTGGTAAAAGTTATAAAATAGTAATTTTAAGACCTTTTCTATAACAAAGCTACCACATTTAGTGGTCGGGAATTGCAGAAGACAAACTAAAATTAAACATCTCCTCTACCATTGTAAAAGTTTGCGATCATAATGCACAATTAATTCTACAAATATTAAATATTCGCTAGCAAGAATACAATAGAAAATATTTTATTAAATGTCCACAAATCCAAATGGTCAATGAGACAGAGGGTTTCCATTTTTAGGAGGTTATATATCCTCTTGCACTTTCATAAGGCCACACAACTTGTATAGCATAGCCCCTATTTCATGAAAAACTTATTCTGCCTTCTACCACATTGTTTCTCCTTTAGCTATTCAATAAGACAAAGATTTTACAGTTTTAGGAGGCCATATACCATCTTGCACTTTCATAAGGCCACAAAACTTGTATAGCATGGCCATATATTTCATGAAAAAATCATTCTCCCGTCTACCACATTGTTTCTCCTTTAGCTAAACTCATTTATTACATATATTTAGCTCCTAATATGGTGATTCAAAACATGAAAATATTTTCATACTCTCCTTTCATGTTCATCATACTTGTCTCACAGACCACATTTCAATTCATTAATATTCTACAATTCCATTGTTGATTCCTTCATTCTCAAGGACTTACAACTCGTCCATGGATTTGGTTCTACATGTGCCTTTGGACAAATGTATGATTCTGCCAAGTTTCTATATAACGTCACCAAAATCCTTGACTAATTTCCAAAAGTACAATGACCTTGTACAAGTGGTTCCATCTTGTTAGCCATTTTTAGAAGAACCTTTAATTACATGTTATACTTTGATATTAACTAATTGTGTTACAATCATTTCAAAATCCTATAATTCTCATGGTTACACTAGATATCTTCTTGTTGCATCAAAATCATTTCAAAACATTTCTTTAATTTTAAATTCACGGATTGGGGTTTTCCATTTTCATACTGCATTGTTGAAAGATAATTTCCTTATAACTATAGGGTTAATTGAATATGATTAGTGTCCAAATTATCTTAAAATGTTCTGAAGCAAGAAGAAAGGTTTAGACCTATGAAGCTATAAATCAACGAGTGACTAATTGGGCCTTTTAGCTGCACTGAAAATAGGAAGTTTCCCTGTTTATGGAGGCAGAAAATGTGACAACTGACAAGAAATCATCCTACTTGAGTATAGCTTAAACATTTTTTAGCTTTCTCGGTCCTAGTCTGGACTCTGGATAGTTAATAATCAAATTGCACAAAACCATTGCATACATCTATTTAGATGGTTTAAATTTGGATCAAGTCTGACTAAGTAGTATGACCTGTGCCCACGGGGTATTGGATAGACGGTGATCAGGTGCGTTGTTAAGGCACTCCTAGATGTTAAGTCACTGATTCAACTCCCCACCCTATATAGGTGTTAATCTTAGACATGGCCATGATGTCGCCTCATCATTGCCGAACTTACAAAAAAGAAGTAGTAGGACATGTAAAAAGAGGAAGTAGTAAGACTGAAGCTTCAATTTGCAATTCTCTTATCCAAATTTATCTTTATTTTCAAGGGACCGATCCTAACTATACAGAGTGGGTTCATAAATATCAACAAACCTTGATGTGTGTATCTTTAAAGAAAGGCCAGTTTGTATTACGTTTGAAAGGCGTACAACCTATTCCTGTGTAAGCAAATCTTTATTTACCATGCTCTTAATATAATCCGACATCTAATGTTGCGGCGATTCTTCTTTCAGAGACACGCATTCTTGCTATCTTTCAATTATTTTCTGATAGAGGTATTTTATTTGAACCAAATTCTGAGTTGATTTGCTTCTTGCAGCTAGTCGATGCTACCGAGTAGATGGTTTCCTGAAAATATAACTTCCACTTTCTCGTGGTGCTCTGAAGAGCTAAGCTCTCTTAATTTGGTTAAATCAAGAGAAAGGCCCCATTGTTTCTCCAACATAGACTTCTAAAGAAGAATTAAAGCCTCCAACAAATGTTCTTCCTGAAAAATCACATCGATTCCCAGGAAAATGGATGTTGTGCATGTTGTTTCATTGCTGGAAGGTGCCAAAAATTCACGAGACGAAAGTGTCGAGCCAAACCCACGCCGATTTCAACTGCAAATTTACCGCATGCCTACTCTGTGACTTATCTGCAATGCCTCCATTTGCTCATCTTTGAGAGGTTAGCAGTGCGTCAAAGATTAAGGGTGATGTTATACAAGAATACAAATTACTACACGAGTATCTTTCCGACGAGCAGGGTTGAAGCCATATGATGACCACATCTCTGGTGCTGTGAAACTGTTAAAAAAAATTATAGACACGTGGCTTATTCTTATAAGCTTTGGACAAACGACGAAACTCGCTAGAGAAATTTCCCCTTATAAATTCTTTCAATGTAAATATAATTATTGGTAATTATCGTTTCTATTGATAATAATACATATTCATATTAATTACACATTTCTCAAGTAATTATATAAAAAATTTAAAGATAATATTTTTTTTATTGTAAATTAATCATACTTTAATTAACCTTAAAAACAATATAAAATTTTAACACAAACCTTTTTTGTGCTATATTATTATCCTATTAGAGTAGGATTTATATATTATATAGTGATATTCAGACTTATATGTAATGCAATGTTTAGAGATCGATAACTCACCTCACTAGTTTTGCTTCCCAACTATTTGTGCTTTTCTATTACCGCATTTATATTGTCTTAAAATCTTAGGTATGATCAATTCAGTTAAAATAACAAACATCCAAAAACAAAGGTCATAATTTCCCATCTCATAGAGTGTTAGAGATCGTGTACCTATCTGACAGAGATTATCGTGAATGCCTATGAGAACTCCACATACAATAAACACATACAAATATATGGGTGCAAGCATTAAACATGCATGGATATACACATGCATACGATAAACAAGCTCACAAATAAGCAATGTCGTACAAACGGGTTGCCTCTTCAATGTTATCTTAATTATAAAAATCACACATAATGGAAATATCACAATGAAGCCAGTCATTTTGAGAGGACCCCTTGAACGTATGAGGAAACCCCAACAAAATTTTGATAAGTGTCCAATTGAATATGAAATTGAAAAGTGAATCTTACCGAGAGTAAGAATTAAAGCATAGATGAGAGGCACAAAATGTTTCAAAGGGATCTTTCTCATCTTCCTTCTAAACTCCTCTCTACATCATGAATAAACCACAAGAACCCTCTCAATATTACCATGGAGAATTTTGATTAGATGTTTATCTTTCATTCTGAAGCTAAAAAATCGAGTTCATCAAATAAAAATTTAATGGAGCTACGAATTGAAAAGAATCAAACAAAAAATAAAAATGTGCGGCCAAAACAGATGAGTCTAGCAATGCTCAGCTAGTCGCCATTGATTTTACATTAAAAGTGGAGAGCATTTACGAAGCGCGCATTAAAATATTGTGCAAAACACTTTCCACGATACAATAAGGATAATGACTCTATGCCATCTCAAAAAATTGGCATTGCCTCGAATTAATCACATAACTTGCATGCTTCAAGTGTGTTAGCGCTTGAAATTTCACCTCAGGCTGAGAAAGGTAAACCTCAAGGCAACATCAAACCACTTAGCCTCGTAGCTAGCCCTACGGGGCAGGAGAGGGCTCTCTCCGGTCTATCTTGATAAATATCTTCAATGGGCGAGATAACCAATAGGGTAACACTGATTTTAGGCTAGTAAACTGATCAAAAGGGTTGATTTGGGATTTTTAGGGTTTTTGGTGGAAAATTGGGGAAATGGCAGTTTTAGGTGCGGGGATTGGACACAGTTTTCGCAGGGGGTTCTTTGGGGCGAGGTAGGAAACAGTATTGATGCCTTTAATAGAGATGGATGGATGAGAATGACCGGTGAGGAGTTAAAGAGAGCAAGCAATAACCTTGAATTCCCTTTAAACAGTTGAAAACATTGATATTAAGCAAACTTAAAAGCAGAGCATGACAGTCATGAGTTCTACTTTAACACTTCATTTGCCTAATGTGCAGAAAGGAAAAGTAAGGAAATGATTCACATAACACACTTACAAGTACAAAGAGAAACACACCATCAATACATGTGACCGCAAGAATCCCAAAAAGGACTGCAAAACCCTGGTCTTCCTTTGCCAAAAATTGCAGAGATACAGTGAGTAATACAATAAGAGCTTCTCCCTCAAGAGTCCAACCTTCCAACCCCTGAAAATGACTAAGAAAATACATAATATAGGCAAGCTAACACCTTTCCTTGCCTCTAGGGGTCGAGCTCATCCTTCTAGGAGCTGTTTCAACCAATTCTAAACTGAGCACTAAAATCTAGGCAGTCAAAACAACTTGCCTCTATAAGCTAGGAAACCAATTCATTCATTAAATGTTTGCTATTTCATGAATGAATCTTCTAGAAGAGATACATAAGTGTAAAAGTGTCATAAAATTACATCATTTACAACAAGGAGGATAAAAATCAACTCCAAAAAGTCAAACATAGTCAAAACTGCGTTTTGTTGAGCTGTAGGCTGAAATCCTGAGCAATTTGCCTGACGGGTCGCGCACCTTTGAGAGCACTTTTGGGGCACTTTCAGGTGTCCAAATGAGGCAAGAGTAGGCTTGTTGGAAAGGTCTGTGAGTCTACTTTCCAACCCAACTAGAATTTAGGAATTTGGTTGTCATTTGCCCCTCCAAAATTGTAATCTCCCAAGACTGCTTTCTGTGTGTCAAAAATGTGGCAGAAAGTCATTTTTTGCTTGTTTTTTGACTTTCAGGAGGCCCAAAACTTCATAAAATCTCTTGGCAATGGGTGAGCATGTGTAACTTTTCATGCCAAATCCAGAAATGCTGAGTTTTTTGAAAATAGAGTTGCCAAGTGAAAGGGTCGCGCGGGGGGTGAGACCCGTCAAGCGGAAAAACCTGTTTTTTGCCTTAAAAACCAAAAATCACCCAAAATGCTCAAAATTTCTTGGAATTTGTGCTGGGGCTGAGCTATTTAGTGCCATGCTCCTTCAAGGAAGCCTCAGCCAAGATGTGCAAGGGGTCGGACCTTTTTCTTCGTTTTTTTGCTTTGGCCAACCGCCTTTGGAGCACCTTCATCTTTGCCTTGTACACGTGCATTCGGGTCCAATAGTGGTTTTTCATGTTCCAGAGCAGGCTCAACTTCTGGTGTTGACTCACGGTCATCACTTTTCTCATAGTCGGTTTCGGTTTCTGACATGGTTTCAGGGGCAAAGTGGCTGAAATGTACTGCTGCTTCTGCTTTGAAATCTGATGTTTTAACTGTTTTGAAATGTTTGCACAATTTAGCAATTTGTGGCTCCTTGGAAAATTTGCTGGCGGTTTTGCAGAGAGAGCGCTGATGGGTCGCGCGCCTGGTTTGACGGGTCGCGCGCCTGGTCTGCTCACAATTTCGCTCAAACCCTCGCCCAATCTCTCTTGCAAGTGAGTTAGATGCACAATGAGGGTAAATGGAGGGAGATTGGGCTTTTATAACTTTGATTTGAAATAATTTCATGCCCAACCCACTTTATAATGTTTTTCTTTGACACTTTATAAAATTGACCATTTTGGTTTCCTTTGTCCTGAAATTGACTCATTTAATGCTTTTGCTCGATACTTTTTGCAGGGATATCATCTGAGGGATCTTGGCAAGGGAGCCAGGGTTACATGCTGTCCTTGGAAGCTTTTTGAAATTTTACAATTTTTACAAAATTTTGAGAAATGACCTTGGCTTTAAAAACAGGGTTTTTAAATCCAAGGTGAAAATTAACTGTACAAGATAGAATCTTTCGAAGAAACACTTTGAAAAACATCCCTCTGGCTTGCTGGGCACTTATTGACCTTCAGAGACAATGACCTTGAAGACAGTTTTGATCGCTGATGGAGGGCTACTAGACCGACTCTAACAAAGTGGAAGATAAGACAATAAGTTATACAACCATCAATTTAAACTGCAACACATGTAAGAAATCCTTAAACTATAAGGGAGGAATCTTTCAACTCCTACATAATATATAAAGCTATGCAATAAATGTGAGTGTAGTAAAGAGATCCCTTTCAAAAGAAAACCAATAAGAGGTGACATAACTATATA
The DNA here is from genome assembly GCA_031772625.1 of Pinus tabuliformis. Lineage (NCBI taxonomy): Eukaryota > Viridiplantae > Streptophyta > Pinopsida > Pinales > Pinaceae > Pinus > Pinus tabuliformis. The sequence goes on from CM062807.1 coordinate 318,077,712, forward strand.
TAGTCATTGTCCTAAAGGTCCTTCAAGTGGGGCATCTTTCAACCTGTAGGCAGAATTGTCTGGTTTAGCTGACTGTCCAATGGTGTATGGAATTTTAGGGATGTCCTTGACAATTTTTTGACCTTGATCGCACTCATAACTGCTACTATAATCAAGATAGTGAAAGTTCCTTCACTCACATCTATGAGTGGGAGCTATTACTCGCCCTCAGGATCCTCGAGATGGGCCCGCATCCCACCAATAACTATGTAATTCTATTTATACAATAAGGGTAGTAAATGATGTAATAGGGCGACGACATTACTCTTGTTGAATAAAAACTTGCTTTGACAACTATGTAACTAGAGACAGTGGGTCTACATTATCTTATTTATATGTTTTGGTGGCAGAAGTTACTTGTAGGCACATATTATGAATGTATATAACATTATTTACTTTATTGTTTACTATAGTATTTATTGATAAGAATTATTAACTAATTTTAATTTTAAATTTTTAAAATGATTATATAGTTAACAAGAATTATTATTATATATTTTAGTAAATAATTAATGTAATTTGATTTTAATTTTTTTCTTAAAAAGAATAATAATATTATAGGATTATTTTGAAAGTTTGGTTTGTTGAGGGCTATAGCAATTTTTTCCTCTGTCGACTAGTTACATTCTATGCTTTGTCTATGAGGTGGTATGGTGGTTATCCTAACGCCACTACCCCTTTCTCCTCTCTACGCTAGTCGACATGGTTGGTTGATGCTTCTCGGGTGTTATTATTGCATTGCTTTATTTATGGATGAACTTCACTAAAAGGATGTTGAGTTTTTATTGGCGAATTATTCCTAGGAACCTTTTGATCCATTGAAGAAGAAGATATTCAAAGCTCTTACTCTAGGAATTGCTAAGGGGAACAAGCAATTCAATGCGCGAGTTGACGCTGGGAATATTGGTTTTTATGTCATCCTACCTCAACCCCGAGTGGGAAATATTTACCACCCTGATTATCATGTCAAGATAGATCATTAGAGGAATTATAAGTATCAACGGAAGTAGTCATTCTAATGATAAATGAGGTGAAAATCAATAAAATACATCTAGTGAAAGAAGAAATTCACAAATGTTTCCAAAGATTCACTATGCCCCAAGAAACCAAAATCATCGAGATATACAAAATTCCATTAATCTAGTGAGAACCACTGAAAGTGGTATTCATATTGAAGAGACAATATTTGTGGTGATGAGAGGGAGTGGGAAATAATATCACCATTTATCATAGAAAATTGAGGCCAAAACTATATTGGAGGTCATTAAAAACTTAAATATGGATGAATCGAGTCGGGTTGCATGATGGGAGAGATGCAAAGTTTGGGGTAAAATCAAGCCATGGAAATGTGAAACAAAGAACTCGATGGACAAATTAATAAAGATTTCAAAAGTCAACATTCGTAGGATTTTAGACATGGCCCAATTTATGCAATTTCAGTGTTTGAAAGAAGGGCCAACAAAATCTGTAGTTAGAAGTTACCATGATGAGAAGATATAGTTCCCGAGAGTTATCTCAATTGATGCCAAAATGGTTCGAAACTTAACCATCTTTTCGAAAGAATTGTTTCTTGTGAAAGTAACATAGCAACTTCAACATATGTTTGAAAGTTCAGAAGAGATGAAAAAGTAATTTCGAAAGGTTTGCCACACAACAAAGTTACATGCAACTTCATGTATTGGATAACACTATCATTTTAGTCCATCTCATATCCAAGTGTGGGATCTCTAATTCTTTGTTTCGTTTTCTTAGACACCATAGTGATATTGTTAGAAAAACCAAATAAATAGGACAAAATAAATCAAACAAATGCAAAATAAACATAGCTTTTAAGTGGAAAACCCTAATAGGAAGAGTCATTGCTTAAACTATTCTTGCACCTTTTGTATCGCCTCAAAAGTGAGTGTAATGCTCTATTCTCTTTACAACAATGGTCTCGTGTCGTTCAAGATTTACTCTCCCCTTTTTATATGTATTTTACTTTGAGAGTGAGCCCCTGATCTAATATCATCAATAGAATAGATGTGAGATGTCGAGTTAACCTCAACATTAGATTAGATGTGAGCCATTGATATATCACAAATATGTAACTTAGACTTCAAACTCATTTAATAGTGGCATTCCAACACTCCACCTGAAGGTGAAATAGGATTTGATAGTATCTAACAATGGGTTACCTTCCCCATTTGTGAATATGGGAGTGTGCTTGTCTTTTAAGAGTAAAAATGCCATAGAATCTCGCCTTCCTTCAATAAGAAGGATGCAGTTCCACATCTCAGTGGGCATCTTTCATAATTGTAAAAGTGGGGGTGCCAGCAAAATAATCGATTGCAAATCCTCATGGCCACAAATGTTATGGTTCCAAAAAATATGGTCAACTCTCCCTAACATGAAGGTTGGGGTGCCGAAATAAGGCGGGTAAAGTAATATGTAACTCCTCTGACCATTGGACAAATTCCAATTAAAGTGTTGAGTTTTGTTACTTATGAGGATCCTTTGATCTGCGATTACTACTAAGAATATTCTAGAATATTCTGCGGAGGTTGAATCCCTACCATCCATCTAATAACTATTGATAATTAAATTAAAATTTTGGAAGCACTATTCGAAAACAAACATGCCTATCGACATAATAATGAAATATATTCAATATAAAATATAAGTAATCAATGTTGATAATGATAATGAGATGCATTTATTTCGCATGTGAAATGTGGGAATTAGAATATAACGTAATATTTGAATATCTCTTGCAATATGCCTAAACCACATTCACTCACTTATAATTCCTTTCAACTAATTGAGTTTGAATTTGAATTTAAATTTAAATAAAACATTTATACAAACCTTTAATACAATAAAAAATAATTTAAAATAATCACAAATCGCTCTGCTGCTGACCTAGTCGTCGCTGCCCCTGCTGACCTAGTCGTCATTGCCCCTGCTGACCTAGCTATCGCTGCCCTTGCATATCCATCCCTCGGCAGCCTCCTGCTGCTGAGGCCAACCAGACCATGTAGCCCTCTGAGGAGGGAGATCCTCACTCTTCCACGCAGCCAGGGAATGAAGAAAATGCAAAAGCCTTTGCATCTCTGATTGTAGAGAATGGAGCTCCAAGGAACAGGCCAACAGTCAATAAATTTGTAAAGAAACTTGAAAGTATCCCAGAGATTTCTCTCCCTCCAGCACTTCCAAGAAGAGCAACCATTTCTCTGGCAGAACGCGGACTTGTTGGATAGTTCACAGGGCTATGGCCTTCACCCAAATCAGTGCAAAAATGGTTGGAAAGAAACTGGAATGCAGCCACATAGGGGAAGATAGCAATACGATTCTGCAAAAGGGGATATTACACATTTCTCTTTGAAACAAAGGAGGACAAAGATCTGATATTTAGAAACAGACCTTACTTCATGGACTCCAGAGGTTTATACCTAAACAGGTGGACGCCAAACTTTGACCCGGAGATGGATGTCCCAAATGCAGTGCTTGTGTGGGTCAGGATCTCGCATCTTCCTCTTCACTGCTGGGAAGACGAATTTGTAAAGGAAATAGGAAACACAGTGGACAAATATATTGACAGATGTGAGCCAAAAGACAACATGCACACGTGTGCAAGAATATGTGTGGAAGTAGATCTTGGAAAAGGCCTCCCAGAGGTAATAAAGATCAAGGTCGACCAGTGGACACACATTCAGTAGCTGGACTACGAGCAAATACCATTTAAATGCAAGGTATGTCACGAGTATGGTCATTTTACACATAGGTGTCTTAAAAAAATAGAGCATGAAAATGTAGAAGAGGAAGAACCTATATGGGAACAAGTGAAAAAGGAAAAAACCTACCAATAAGCAGACAACATCAAATATGTATCAGTCCCAAGAAGCAAATGAAACAACTTCTCAGCCTTCAGCGAAGGTTACTCCTCCTGATCACACAACCTCAAATCCTTTTGAGCCATTAGAAGATTCCTTTGATCCACCCTCTCCTAGATCCCCTCCCTCAAACCCTACCTCTTCAGCTCTAATATGCACCCCCAACCCTATATCCTCCCCTCCTCCACCCTCAGTGGACCGCATTCTTACTAGAAACAAAGCCAAAGAAATCCCCCAAGCCTAGGATCAGCAAAAAAAAGTGGGAAGGAAATCCAATAAAGAAATCGGAGATGAGGTAGTAGCTAAAGAAATGGCTCTAGGAACGCAACAACCAATGAATTCATTCCTTGGGAAACAAACAGGAAGTCATGAAAAAACGCAGCAAAGAGGAAAGGGAGGACCACACCAACACAACAGTAAATAATGATAGCGGTCTCTTGGAATTGTCGCGGCCTTGGCACCTCCTTTAAATTTAATGCAGATAGAGACATTTTATCCAAGGAACAACCAGACATTTATATGATCCAAGAGACCAAACTAAACAAGCAAGAAAATCAAAAAAATGATTCAAAAACTAAAAAATTATGAAGAAGTAGCGTTAGAAGCCATAGGTGCATCAGGAGGAAACAACACTATTTGGGATAAAAGAAAATGGGAATTAATGACCCAAAAAATCAATAGACACTGGATTCGAACAGAGTTGAGGAATCTCAATACAAAAGAACAGTATAGCATTATAAATGTGTATTCTCTGAATCATTATAGAGAGAAAGAACAATGCTAGAAATCAGTTAAAGAAGAAATAGTAGAGAGACAAAGTGGCACTTAATCCTGGGAGGAGACTTAAATCTGATAAGGAATACAGAAGGAAAATTTGGTGAAATATTCCACAACAATCCGTCAAGAGAAGCTCTTGAAGGAATAATATAAGAACACAAATTAATAGACATTCCGCCAAGCAATGGAAAATACACTTGGAACAACAAAAGAATTGGAAAAAACAACATAAAAGAAAGGTTGGACAGAATTCTTATTCATGAAAGCATAGCAGTTTCTTACACTCTTGTGAAAAGTAAAATTGTTCACAACTCAGCTTCAGATCACAAGCCGGTGGTGCTAACCTTGGGAAAGCTGGAAAATCAAGGACCCCTTCCCTTCATATATAATTCAATATGGGATAGCAAGGAAGATTTTAACAAACAAATAAAGGACAACTGGAAACAAAGTGTCACAGGATCTCCCCGATATGTTTGAGAAACTAAGCTAAAGAACCTAAAGATGCACTTAAAAATTTGGGCAAGAGAAAATGATCTCCGGGACAAAGCTAGGAAAATCGAATTGCAAAAAAGAATGGATAACCTAGGCAAGGAAAAAGAGAACAAGGAAGAAAGTAAGCAAGATTATATACAAGAAAAGGAAATATACCTCGAAATATATAAGCAAAATAGGCAAGAAGAAGAGGAAAGCAGACTGAAATCAAGATGCCTCTAGCTAAAATCTGGAGACAAAGATACAACCTTCTTTCATAATACAATGAAAATAAGGAGGTCAAAAAATTAGATTGAATAGATTCAAGTAAATGGTAAAGAAATAAAAGGAGTTGAAGCAGTAAAAAACACAGCCCATAAACGCTTTAAAGAACTCCTCTCAACAAGTGACCAGTAGGAAGCTAATGAAGAAACCTTGCAACATATTAAAATGAAAAAAGTGACCAGCAAAATAGGGAATTAGACAAAGAAATTACTGAGGAAGAAGTCAGAGAAGCTGTGTCGATTCTCCATCTTGACAAGGCACCAAGTCCAGATGGGTTTACAATGGCCTTTTACAGACAACATTGGGAAATCATCAAAAAATACCTAATGAGAATGCTCAAAAATGCTTTCAAAAAGAAAAGGTTGGAGGAAATACAAAATCCTCCTTCCTAGCCCTCATTCCCAAAGAACCCAATCCTACAACTTTTAACAGATATAGGCAAATCTCCCTTTGCAACTCGTCTTATAAGATTCTTACCAAAATCCTAGCAAACAGAATGAAAAAATTACTTCCGGAAATAATTTCACAAAACTAAGGAGGATTTGTCCCCAAGAGGCAAATCACAGACAATGTGATAATTGTTCAGGAGGCCATCCACAACAGTATCCAAAGAAAGGAGAGAGGAATGATAGCTAAGTTAGATATGGCTAATGCTTTTGATAGAGTTAACCATAACTTTCTTGCAGCAGCTCTCAAAAGGTTTGGTTTTTCATCAAATTTCATAGAGATTATCCAGGGATGTATATCAAATCCTTGGATAGCTCCTTTAATCAATGGTCGGCCCAGTAAATTTTTCCAAAGCACACGAGGGCTGAGGCAAGGTTGTCCGCTTTCTCCATTCTTGTACATCATCATGGCTGAATCGCTGAGTGCTATGCTGGAAAATCAGAGAAAAGAGAAAAAAATAACAGGGATCCAAATCTCAAGAGGAGTCAAAGATATAAGCCACTCTCTCTTTTTAGATGATACCCTTCTCATAGGCAGGGCATCATGCATCATAGTAAAATGATTCAAAAAAGTCTTAGATGAATTTCTCCTAGCCTCAGGAGGAATTTTAAACAACACCAAATGCAGAATTTATTACTAGAATACCCCAACAAAAACAATGCAGCATATCTCTCAAATACTAGAAATACCGTTACAAAAAAATTGGAGCCACTTCACTTATCTCGGGCTGCCCTTAGCAAAGGAAGTGGTAAAATCAGAAGTTTGGAACAGACAAGTGGAGAGAATGAAGGAAAAAATTAAGAATTGGGGAGTGATGTGGCTCAACCTAGCAAGAAGAGTGACACTTATTTAAGCACTTCTCTCGGCCCTGCCCATATATCAGTATGCAATCATTATGGCTCTAGCTAGCGCCCACAAGCAAATGGAACTGATAATTAGAAGCTTCCTCTGGAAAGGAGGAAAACAAGATAATAAAAAATTCAGCCTTGTTAAGTGGGAGCAAGTTACTCTTCCCTATGAAAAATGAGGTATAACAATTCGCCTGCCATGACTAATGAACATTGATCTATGGACAAAAATTATCTAGAGAATGATAAATGGGAATGGTCACTGGTGGGAAAAAGTACTAACAATGAAATACTTAAATTGTCAAAGAACAAAGATGCTCATTGATGCTAGTCCAGACAGGCCATGCACCCAAATCTGGAAATTGGTTAAAAGGATAATTCCTCTTATTAGAGAGCAAATATCCAAAAATACAGGGAATGGCAAAACAATTTCTATCTGGGAGGATAAAATAATGGGGAAAACCCCCTTAAATCAGCATCAAAATCTAAGGGGACTTCAAAGATGGATGGAAGGGCAAAGTTTTAACACTCTTTATTCTATTTTGGATTGGGATCAGAATAACTGGGTAAGATGGAAAAAGTTGGCTACACCACTAAGACTAAAAAGTCAGTGGGAAACTTTAAAAGCCCGTCTAGCAGGGGTCGCGCCCATCAACAAAGAAGAGCAGGATGACTTTGTTTGGGACCCAAATGGAGGGGATTACATAGTGAAATCAAGGTACAAATTCCTCCAAAATCTTCACAATCAAAATGACTGGAGCCCTTGGAAGGCAGCTTGGAACTCAGAGAGTCTACCCAAAATTAAATTCTTCACCTGGAACCTCCTCAAAGGGAAAATTCTTACCTTTGAAAATAAAAATAAAAAAGGAATACAAGGGCCCTCAAAATGTGTCATGTGTCAAAAGGAGGAAGAAACAATTCAACACCTCTTCATTAACTATACAGTGACAAGAGAGTGCTGGAAATAGGCAACAAGCCCTTTAGAAATAAACATAAACCCAACAATTCAGTTGACAACTCTTCATAAAAACTGAGACAAAAGCTATCCATATACAAAGAAAAAAAGGCAACAATAAATAGGATATGGAGATGTCTCCCTTCAATCCTATGTTCGCAAATTTGGTTAACCCGAAACAAATGCATTTTCAAAGAACAAAAGCCAAATCTAGGCAAGATCCTAGCAAAAGCTTGGAGCCAAGTTGTAGAGATCATAAGTACAAACGGAATCTCAAAAATGGACCAAAACAATTTATAGCAAGAAGAGAAAGACTGGTACAGCAAAGCAATGTTAGAAAACAAAGCTAAAGTAGAAGCTACAGCAAAAAATAAAGAACCTCACCCAAACAAGAAATGGAAATTAAGATTGGAGGATAAAGATTTTACAGAATGGACAAAAGAGCAGAAGAGACACATTCTTTTTTTTACGGAGCTGCAAAAAATAATCCAGGTAAAGCTGGGGCAGGCGAAGTTATTCTAGACCCAAATGGAAACAAAATAATAACCTATGAATGGAGCTTGGGAGAAATGACAAACAACAGGGCTGAAGCATACAACCTTCTCCTAGGCACAAGGCTTTTAAACAAAAACGCAATCAAGGACCCTATAATAATAAAGGACTCAGCTATCATAATAGCCACCCTGGATGCCAAAAGGGACTTCAAAAGCATAGCCCTCAACAAAATCTATCAAAGGATCAAAACAAGTTTTGAAATTCTGGGAAATACAACCTTAAAACATGTCCTAAGAAACCAAAATAAGGATGTTGATAGCCATGCCAACAAAGCAATTGACCCGCCAGTCGGGATTGTCAAAGAGAATAATGAACTTTACGAAGAAAGTATCCCTTGACCCCCACACCTAGTATGAGGATCAAGAAAGTACTCTATGCTCCACATGCACTTGTGCAGGCTCCTAGGCGACTTGAGACAGCTTGGCATTCAACAGCGACAAGCCTCTCTTCAACGGAGAGCAATAAACCAGGACCAAAAACCACAGAACAAAGAAGAAATACCACAAAGTAAGAGTGAGGAAACATATGAAAATTTATCGCACCGGTACCGTTGGATCGCGGAGATCAATGGTCGAGAATCAACTCCAGTTGCAGCAGAAGAGGATCTCAGAAATGTCGTCGCATCCGTTGATGGAGGCAGATCTATGGCCATCGGGCGATATCTTGCTCGAGAGTTAGTCAAAGGAAAAAGGCGGTATTTAAATTAGGTATGGTATTTCGAGCAGAGCATAAGTGGTAAGTGGTTTCAGATGAAGACCACTCGATACCACTTACTGATGGACACGTTGCAAGAGGGTGGCATGAGAATACCACTTTATCGGGTGGGTATTCTCCATGCACTTTGCCCGCCCGATATCCGTGCTAGCCATTGGATCTATCAAGTGTGGATCGACGGTGGTGGTGTGTCGTGCATGTTGTTTGACTAGTCAGAGCTGACGTAGGTTTTGCATGGAATTCCGCACCAAGGCTTCAGAAAAGTGAAAATAGTTATAACTCGTGTGTTTGTGTATAATCCGAATTTTCGAGGCTTATGCATTTTGGTTGTTCCTGCCTCTTCCAAAGTTAAGTGCGGGTTTGGTCTCTGAGTGAGGCTTTGGTTTTCAAGTTAAATTTCGGAAAGTTTTCCCACAGTTCAGTTTCTCAACAACAGTACCTTCTTTTTGAAGTTTTGGGATTCAGGGCGGCAAAAGTAGCTGTGGGGACTACGCTCCCATTTGCGCACTACTTTTGAACTTTCCCTCCCCTGATTGTACAATGAACTAGCTTCCTTTCCCTTCTTTTTTCTTTTTGCAATATATAAAAAGTAACCGATTGTGTTAAAAAAAAAAAAAAACAAAACAAAACAAAAAACAAAAAACTTTGAAAAAAAATATGAAACTCTAATATTGGAAATTAATTTAAATTCAAAATTTAAGTGACTCATATACTATTTTAATTTATGAAGAATTTTATTTCATTGAAAAAAATGTATTATAAATTTTATTATTAGAAGTATTAGAATGCATATATAGAAACAATCAAAATATATATATCTGACATGCCATACATCAAACTGAAGATATCACTGTCATGTGTTCACAAGATAACATACAACACAGTCATAACCTTATACTGAAGATATTTGCCCACACATGGTAATTTCTTACTTGACACTTCATTGACCAAGGGCTCTCAGTACTAACCCAACACAAACTATCCATCCAGAACTTAGATTAAGGTTCTGACCTTGCACTCCTTCATGTGCAATTTGTTGTCCCAAAACAACGTTGAACACATGATTGGGCTTCCTCTATTCAGCGTATAGGATCCTTCTTCAACAATGGATGTAGGGCGACATCTAGTCCTTCTTTTGCTACGGAGTAAGGCCTGCGGTTAGGGCACACCTGGACAATGACTAGGGCACAAACTAAACTGCGGATTTAGCCTCATAGATCAACACTTAGGGCATGTCTTCCACGTCTAATTAGGCCTCATCCTTGGCAGCGGCTAGGGTACGTTGAGGCCTCCTTTATACATCATTCATATGCGTTTATAGTGTTGTGTTAGTCCTTCTATTCTCTGCGGCTAGGGCACAACATGACCCTCCTTTCTTTGCAGTTAGATGTCTTTTCCTAGGACAACGTTTAGGGCTTTTAAGGACAATTGCTTAGGGTCTCTTCTAGACCTGTGTTTAGGGTAGTTAGAAATTCTCCTTGTTTCACTATAGAAGTCTCCTCCATGATTGCGTTAAGGCTTCTTCATTGACTACATTAGGGCTTCTTCATTAGGGCAGCGTAGAGCCTAGGGCACTCCCCCTAGATCTCTCCTTCATCAAAACCCAAAATAGAATGAAGAGAGAGATCACAAGAGTGTGAGTGTGAAAATGACTTGAAGGCCACCTCTATTTATACTAAAATGTTTAGCACAAGTGGGGGAAGTTTGGTTGCTGGCCAACCTAGTCGAATTGTCTTATAACACAATTAAATTCATAACTCCATGAATACTTATCGGAATCGGATGATCTTTAGATCAATCCTACACCTCTCGATGAGAGGGATCCAAGAAAAATATCAGCTGCCATAAATAAGATGACCCACATGGAGTTTGGCACTAGTTTCCAATTTTAACACTCCCTCTCAACTAGGGAGAACTCCATCCGTTGATCCATATGTCCGATTGTACTATCTCTACCATCAGTGCCATGCACTGCTCTGCTTTGCTGAACCATGAAGAAGAAGAATTGATCGAGAATATATCATGCCATTCTCTACTGACCTGAAGTCAGTTTTGTTGATCCCAAATCAATATCACAAGAGAGTGTCTCAAAACACTCATATTGATCCCAGATCAATGGAGGTCATCCTAGCATAGGGAGTATGGTAGATACAACGATGCGTCCATTGATAGTACTATTATGGTCCCTAACCCCATTTCCCTGCTCATTGGCCAAGTGAGAGGTACTTCCCATGATTCCTAGACTGCATGGGTAGGATGCCTCGACAAGAGAACCATTCATCTTGTCCCTAAGTCGCCTTGGGGTATCACAGGGGAAGGCTGAGCCATTCACCTTGTACACGGTGCACCATTAGGGGAGGGTGAGTCACCCTATGGTCTCTTATTGCTCCAAGCAGTACCCCAAGTCCCCCAAAGCTCCCAGAGCTCAATGCATGCATCATGTAGTACCTTTATAAGAAGGTCTCTCAACGACTCCAAGTCGTTCGGGAAATTCACAAATTTGACCTTTCCCTGGGGCTTTGACAAAATTTCTACGACATGTACATCAGTCTCAATGCGATAGAGCCTCCTCGATCATTGACGTACCATATCCTAGATAAGGTAGTATCTAATGTCTATATGTTGGAGCAATCATAGAATACGGGATTCCTTAACAATCGAATCCCCCCTGGTTGACACAGAGGATCCCAGTGGTATCCATCATGTGTACGAACAGCTCGCTAAAGAGCTTCCACAACCAAGCAGCTTCACACGATATCATACTCGTAGCTATGTATTCGATATCAGTGGTGCTTATATCAACCGACTTTTGCTTCCAGCTCATCCAGGATATCGAACAGAACCCAAAGTGAACCAGCACTTAGAAGTGCTCTTGCAATCCTCTACACTGCCTGCCCAGTTAGTATCAGAATAATTATGTAGCTTCACATTTCTGGCAGTGTATCTCAATCCATGAGGGATTGTGCCCTGAAGATATCTCAAAAGATTCTTGGCACTAATCTAGTGAGGCTCAACCATATATGAGCTCATCGTGCTAACTGCAAAACATATGTCCAGACGGAAGTTCACCAAGAACATCAATGCTAGTATGAGTTTGTGAAACTCAGAGGCATTTCCCAAATCTGGTCTGGCATCACTACCACATAACTTCTTAAAGTTAACCTCCATCGAGGTAGTCACAAGCTTGCAGTTCACCATTCCAAATCTGGAATCCAACTCCCTCTTACTTCTGTAAATGAAAAGGTCTACACATGTTAGAAAGAGGTCATCCTCATAATGTTCGGTATGAGAGGTCTATTATCCACAACCTTCAAGCAATGGTTTCGATCGACTTCACTCCTAGTGAATCTCAGCTTCATCAGACAGCTATTAATCCTCTCATACTACGCCCAGGGTGTTTTGCCTCAAGCCATAGAGGGCTTTATTCCACCTGCATACATGAGATTCTTGATCATGAATCTCAAACCCCTCGGGTTGTTCCAAACATGTGGACCTACTACATGAGAGGAATGGTTCCCTTGTAAGATTTTCCTCTGGTACATCTCAGACATGTACCTTCATGCTCTTTTTGAATTCAGGCATCCTAGTCACCATCTAACTCACATCGGGTAAGGTCCTATAATAAGTAGACCTTTGGTGCTATAGATGAGATATGTCAACTAACATGATCCCCAATGGACCATCCTGCAACTTGATACAAATTGCCAAAACCCTGAATCCATGACTAAAAGCATCTTTGAAAAATTCATTTTCAAACACATACCTTTCCATCGATGAATGCCACCTTGAAACCTTTGACTTCCATTACTGAAATGGACACCAAGTTCTTCTTGCAATCAGGTACATAAAGAGATTTTCGTAAATGAATCAAGTTACCCTAATTCAATTGAGGGGTAACATTCCCTACACCCTTTCCGGGATAGATGGCATCGGCTCCAAGTATAATGCCACGATTGTTTCCATCTCTAGTAAATTAGAGAGATCACCCTTCTATCCGATGAAGTGCCTTGAACACTACAATCAATAAGCCAAATTCCCATACAATCTGAAGGATAGGGCCAATACAAGATAATGCTTCTTTATCTTATCAGAAACAACATTTGATTCTTCATACTTGGGGTTCCTTGCTTTCTTTGAAGAGTCAGTCATTTCCTTGATGACCTGCATTACCTATCATTCCTCTGATCATTGAATATGTCCCTGGAATGATTGTTATCTTCATCAAGAGATGTGTCCCTGCCATTTGGACACTCCTTCGCATAATGGACGAACTTATTGCAAGCAAGGCATCTGCCTTTCCTTCCACCCTTAGATCTGGACTTCCCATTGAAGTGATTTTTAGGTAGGCCATCAGAAGCTTCCGTTGTGCCATTCTAATAATAGACTTTGCTTCAACTTCACCCTTGGTGAATTTGAAGAGGGATGAGGAATCCACTGATCCTATTGTCCTTTCCCAATTGTCTCCGATGATTTCTCTTTCACTTTTGCTTAGGCTTTTTCTTCACCTTAGCTCTGATACCATGTTAATTTTAGGTATGTTCTATGCTTAGAGCAATTTATTTCAGCTTTCACAATTAGCTCAATATCTTTTCCAAATTAGCAATCACATCAACATTAAATTAAACTGCATATAGAACATAAACATAAATCACAGAAGACAAGCTAAGACAAGAGGACATAATATGTGGCGTTAGCCAAGGACAAACCCCAATGTGGGGAAACCCTTGATCAATTCTTCTTATATGTTCTTCAATAGTTCAGCAGAGAGAGAGAGAGATAGTAGATTTACAATAGAAGTCAACACTTTGGCGTATGAGAGAGATAGTTTATTCCCATGTGCCATATTTTGGCTGCATATCTTTCCATTGGATATATACATCTCAAATGATGTGGTATCATAGTCGACATTAAATGGTGGCCAATACTACTTCTGGCTTTATCCAAATGGACCCTTCTTCATCAAGTTCAAATGGACTAGTTTGCACTTTGTGGTCCAATCACACTTTCATCTTCAAACAAGACACATGAAACACGACATGTATCTTGAAGTGGGTTGCGAGAGCCAATTTGCAAGAACCTTGTCCAATCTACCTGAGGGTCTAATAAGGTCCCTAGAATTTTAGTGAGAGCCTCTGATGGTTTTTGTCTTCGAGAGTTGCTTATTTATAGGGTTGAAGGTGAAACACCTAGTCCCCTTCTTGGAGCGATGCCAGTCAGCTTTTTGTTTCATGCCATTTTTTGAGCCAGAACCAAATTGTCCTTAAGTGTGTAGAGAATAGCTACTTTGGTGTGAAGCATTTGTATGTGCAATCCTATTCACGGAGTTTTGATGTGCTTTGTAAATATGATGGTCTGCTCGGCAACGTTATTCCACACAAACGCACTTTTTTTAGCACGGTTGTTAAGGTGGTTACCATAGTTATTCACAAACTTGCTTTAGTAGCATGTTAGTCCCAGGAAGCCGTGCAAGGTCTTCGAGGTCTTATTTTGTGGCTAATCCTATGTAGCTAGAACTTTCTTTGGGTCCACTTGCGGGGCCTTCTTGTTGACAATGTGACAGAAGTATTTGACCTTTGAAGCCCCAAAGACATCTTTGCCAGAATGTGTAAGGATCAACTGGTGGACTTCAAGGAGTTATAGGGCCTATCAACATGTTCCACATGGGAGTCCCAAGTTTTTTTGTAGATCAAGCTATCATTAAAGAATGCAAGCACAAAATTGCACGGGAAGGGTCATAAAATCTTGTTCACGAGGCTCCTAAAGGTGGACGAAGCACTACAAAGTCAAAAGGGCATCACTGAAAAATCATAATCGCATTCATGTGTGTGAAAGTTTGTTTTAGGGATGTCTATTTCCTTCATCCATGTTTGGTGGTATCCTAAGTAAAGGTCCAGGTCAACGAAGAACTCGTCTCCATGAAGCTCATCTAAGAGATCATTGATAACCAATCTAGCAAATTTGTCTTTGGTGATCCACTGGTTGGGAGCCCAAAAGCCAAGGCACGTGTGCCAACTAACTTCATTCTCAAATACCAAGACCACAGTTAGTGAGGAAGGGATCTTATTGGGATGTATGACTCCAGTCTCTGATAGTTCATGAATGGTCATTTTCCATTTCATTTTTCTATGCAAGTGGGTGTCTACGGGGACACATATTGGGTGGTTGACCACCTAGAACCGAGAGGAGGACATGGTCATGCTCACCACATGAAGGTCGCAATGCACATGACGTTTCAAATACCAATCGATGTTTAATTAGTACCATATGCAAATCATTAGGAATCTCTTGTGGGGGACCACTCACAACTCATATGACATTGAATTGGGCAGTAAAATTGGAGTGGCCTTTCTCCGATAGCTTCTCCATACGAGAAGACTTGATGATTTCGAGGGAGCCAAACTTAATCCCCTTGAGTGCATGCTCGTGCCCTTCCTTATCGAAGATCATGTATAATTGCTTAAAATCAATTGTAACATGCCCCAAAGCATGTGATCATTTGACACCGAGCATTGTTTGATAATCACCCATTTCAACAGCAAACATGTGAGATTTGAGCTACTAGCCTGTGATATGAGGTTTCACATCGCCCTCCACACTTCACTAACTTACAAAATGAGAGATTAGTGACTACATGGCTAGACAAGTTAGTCACCACAATTATTTCATGTGGATTACTACTAGATTTGAGCAATTTTAAGTGACCCCACTAAAAACGACTAACTTGAACGAAATCCATGCATGACGTGGACATAACAATTGGTTTCTTCTGCCACTCTCCTATGGATAAAATTATGGGTGCCGTCGTGGCGAATGAAAACAATCACCTTGTAGTTCTTTACATAACAAATCAACTTCAAAAGTTTGGGGTGCAAAAAAATGTTGGATAAGGCAGAGAGGAAAGTTTGAGGATCCTCACGAGGAGCTTCTAAAGTTGGTTATTCCCAAGGAGGAGGGCCCTAGTGATTGGAACTCGAGGTCAGGAGTGTAGCACGATTGGCCTTTGAAGGAAACACGTGCTTGAAATAGTTCATGTCCTTTACATTTGTGCCTAGGGAAATTGCTACCCATCATGATTGCAACAAAGTTTGAGGCATTGGTGTTCTACCATTTCTGCCCAGTAAATGGGAATTGAGGAGGGTGTTCTGTTTCACTGCCCTTGTTCTCTTGTTCCAATCATGGATGATTGCCTTATAAAAATCTTTAATCTCTAAATTGGAAGCATTTGCAGGGTCAAGAATCACAACAACTTTTACCACTTGCCCCTGTCGAAGTGTAAAATTCGTAAAAACGTTATCCCTAGTTGACTTTGGATTTTTTTATTCCATTTTACTGCCCTTGTTCTCTTGTTCCAATCCTGGATGATTGTCTTATAAAAATTTTCAATCTCTAAATTGGAAGGATCTGCAGCGTCAAGAATCACAATAACTTTTCCCGCTTGCTCTTATCGAAGTGTAAAATTCGTAAAAACGTTATCCCTAGTTGACCTTGGATTTTTTCTTTCTTTCTTATCTTCTTCCCACCTTTTGGCTTTAGACTAATTTGCTTTTTGGTTCACTGTCGGTTGTGTTAGTGTTGTCTCATGCGGAGTTACTTGTGTGTGTGTGTGTGTAGAGATGAAGGAAGCCTTTGGAGGATCCCCCTTCTTCCCCATAACATCTGGATGAGGAATGGCACGAACCATTAATCGTAAGAGTTACTCATAACTCTAAGGGACTCACCTTGATTTGAACATGTGATCTCCCTATCGACAACATGTCTTTGGCAGCTGGTCCCACCGATTGCGCAAAGCATTAGGGCTAAAGTTACGAAGATCTTGCACCTACCCCCAAGAATATTGCGTAGATAGGTGCATATCCAACCCCAAGAATTACTGTGCGGAAAGGCAAACATCCACAATAATAAAGAGCAGCACTAGCATGTCACTAGAAATGAGGGCCATATATTGAATATAATAATAATGAAGTAGGAAATTAGAGAGGAAACAATTGATTGGATATTAATATGGTAGGGCTATATCCCACATGCAAAGGGTGGATGAGAGTGATAAAAGGAAGGGGTATAGAAGGGGAAGATGGAAAGTAACAAAACATACTTACCTGGGCGAAGTGAATCGATGATCACGAAGGTCGATGGCCTAGGAAGGCCACCTCTATTGCCCTTGGGAGGAGGGTTTACCTAGCATCTCCCACTTAGGAGAGTGCACATCATAATTTGTGGCAGCGGAGGCTCGCGTTCGCGCAGCCTCCACACAATACTAAAAACAAAAACAAAATGTGACAGCTCCCAATATTTCTGGTTACTGGATAAAATCGTGACAACTGCGTGGTCTCTGATTTGATTTTGATAGAGAGGTGCTAGAGGAAACCATCTCAAAATCCTTGGATGGTTGAGAGAACGTTGTTCGTTATTGTTCTGAACGCCATGCCGTGTGCAATAGTTAGTTACTTCCTTTCATAGATTGAAACCAGTGTTCCAATCTACTCATTCATAGATTGATACCAGCGTTCCAATCTGTTCTGTTTTCTATAAACACGATCCGAGCCCCATCGTCGATGGATTGATTGTTTGTCGTTTCCAACTAATTACAATTTAGAGTTAAAAATTAGAAGGTTGTCTTCAATATTACTTCGTACACTTCTCGCTCAACTGTAGTCAACTTGGTCAGCTCTCTCGCCTGGGAGACACGGGTTCAAGCCCCAGCAATGCTGCAATTTTCTTTATTTGTACACTGTAACCCGAAAAGTTTCACAGCAAGGCAAACGTTTCTTGTTTGTTTGCATTCTCCTAGTAAACTGTTGGATCGCCATGATATGTTTTCCGACGCAGTGTTTGTGCTCCTAATCCTTTTCAAGGAAAGGAAAAAAACACGATATTTCTAATTCCTATTTGAAATAGAAATTTGTATATTTAGTGTTTGAAATAGGAATTTGAATATCGATTGTATATTTACTGTTTTAAATCGAAATTTGAACATACATTGATTGTATATTTACTGTTTTAAATCGAAATTTGAACATACATTGCGAATGCGCCGAGCACTGAGAAAAAGTTGTGTCAATGTCAAAGCCTAACCCAAAAAGGGCTAGGGCTATAATTCTGCTTGTTGTTCTTCCTCCAGAAAGCCCAATTACTTCACACATCAAACGGATTTTTCCCTCTAGGCTCTTCTAACAAAAACTTGGATCTTGATCTTCCCCATGGAAAAACCAAAAATGAAACAGCACAGATTTATCAGCATCTGTCCTGCAGTTTTAGGCCGGTTGCTGTGGCTAGTCTCCTCATTGGGTGTTAATATGATAGCCCACCCCATCCCTATGTGGTAAAACCACACCTGTCCAAACAGATAAAGCTTGCTCAGGATGCTCATCAGCGGAAAGATTGAACTCTACATATGCGTGTTGAAATTTTCTTTTAGTTGCTTGATCCTTTCCGAGAAGATTGGGGAAAGGATCTAATTCTGGAGATTTACACTTTGCTATTGATCTAGTCAGCTATCTTGGAATCTCCCAAAATTTGAATTATGTAGACCCCTTTTCCCGTTGCCAGCCTTATCCGCAACCACAGAGAATTCAGTTTTGCCCAGTTATGTGTGCCCTCTCCCAATGCTTCTTTGAAACAATTTCTTTTTGGCTTCCTCTGAATATAAGACTCCTCCTGTGTCCTGCCCCAACTTACTGTGTCTTGCTCCCTTTTATTTTGTTTATTAATGTGTCCTGCTCCCTTTTATTTTGTTTGTTTCTCAATCCTTCTATGTAGATACATAGATTTTTGCTGACAAAACATGTGCATTATCTTTTGCTTGTAGATTTCTCATTGTTTAGTGCAGGCCTTGAGTAGACATTTTTCTATTCTTGAACCTCTAATGGCACTCGCAACTATGTTGTGGAGCATGTAGCCAACAAAGAGAGATTGGAAACTATGATTACTGGCATATGTTGTGGTTGATTTTCTCACCTATATTTGACTGGGAATGGCCAAATCCTATTACTGTACTTGGAGCTTGCACTGTGGTTTGAATGTGATCAACCCACATGCAACGGACTGATCGCGCCATCATGGGTGGTCGGTGTTCAGCATTTGGGTCTGTATTGCCTGGGTGTTCAGCATTGTGATTGTGATTGTGCTTATGTTATGTAAGTCGTGAGAAAACATGTAGTCAAGGGAAAATAGCCAATTTATGCTCTCTCTAATAACAGGGACCCCTGTTACGTCAATTTGATTCGGTTCAAGTCAAGGTTTGTTCACTCAAGTTCTGCTAGTTTCCAAGTATATACTTTTTCGGGGAAAACATGTAGTCAAGGCAAAATAGCCAATTTATGCTCTCTCTAATAACAGGGACCCATGTTAGGTCAATTTGATTCGGTTCAAGTCAAGGTCTGTTCACTCAGGGATTTCATCTTACCATTCACTGTAGAGCTCGCTAATTGTCTTTCATCTTTTTGTGCCCTTGCATCAATATTCACACGAATAAAGGTAGCAGTATACCATAAACTCAAAGCATGCCTAAAGCTGTTCTGCTTAGCTAAACAATGCACTACAAGCAGGTGAACCCTGACTTCAACATCTACAATTGTAGCTAAAGCATTGATCTCAGTTATTTTGGATGCAATCACAACTATGTACTCACCTCTCGTTAGGATAGGAAGACTTGATAGGTGTAGCTACGAAAATATAAGTGTCCAGCAATTCCCAGATTGATATGCAATGGTTTGCCTTTTTGATCTGATCTTTTTAGTGTATGCATGTAATAACTCCACATAGTTGGTGTGTGCATGCAATAACTCCACAGAGTTTGTGTGCAAGATCATTTCTCGGAAAACGCCACCTTCCCACCTCCCCCTGCTTTGTCTCATTGTAATGCAATTTATATAAAAGGAGACTTCAAATTTTCCAACTGTAATGTGAGTGCATAATGTTCTAATTAAAAACAAAAAGAGAAAAGAAATCTTGTTGGCCTCCAGAAATACGTTCATGTTAAATAAAACTAAAATGAAAAGTGTTGGAGCAATGCTCGATGTCTTTGAAATCAAAGCAAGTCAAAATCATCAATGTTGAACTTGGAAACGGAAAGGTGATTTTAGAAGAATGGATGACACAGAATTTGTTGGAAAGCTGAAGAAACAGGACAAATGCCCAGTAAAGGAGGGAGACCTAGCAATCATGTCAAGATGGGGTTTTTAGCTCCCAAAAATCTGGCTAGGAGTGGTATCGTTCTGTTTGTTGGCAGCTAATGATAAAATTCTATCTCAAGTACCAATAAGGAAGGGATGCTTCCAAGAGCTAAGAGCTAAATAGATGCGTGGAGGAAAGAGGAAGATTCAATCATTCACTAATACACTAAGGAAGGAAACCTAGATAGGATCCTCCATGATAACAATCACAAAACACTCGCTCAAACAGAGACAGAGATGGACAATATTATGTCAAGAGAAACACAACATGCGAGTAGAGTTCGATATGCTGAAACCATAAGATCGGGAGCCTGTGTAGATCACGTGGGGATAGTAAGGCGTACATCTTAAATATCTCCTTGTCATCGACTTAACGCATTACACCACTCGTTGTGCCTCGCTCTATATTTACTTCTCCAATGATGATTAATTTGATCAAGGGGTTTCCATGCCTCTCAAATGCTCTCAAGTGCCATGATGGATGGACTCCAACCTCCGATGATTCATGAAAGATTCTTGATTCCTTAATTAAACCCGGTTGAGTTTAGAGTCCCCTTCCAAGTTTATTCTTGTAGATGCAAATTTATGGACGCTTTAGTTCCTTCTTGGCGGGTTAGCCTATATTCCCTATAGCAATAGAGGATGGTTCTTCCGTGTGTTTTATAATTACAAACCCAAAACCTGCATTGCCAGGGCAACCCCTCGAAGAACCCATGAAAATGGATTTTAGAATGGAGACTTTTGCAACTGGACATACTTTCACTGGAATTCTGGGATTTACAGCGTGAAATGTAAGTTTTCGATTCCGGAGAAACACTTCACTTATCATCAAGGCTAATGGTGGAAGAGTAAACAACATTGTCACAGATATTTGGCTCAGCGATATTACCTGCATTGGAAACCAAAAATCCAATATCAAATTGATTTTGTTCATCTTGAAAGAAAGGGAAAAAACCAAAGTTCCAAATTTTCATGTGTATGTTCCCACCCAGTCTGGATTATCTTGAAAGAAAGGGAAAGACCAAATTTGCAAATTTTCATCTCTATGTTCCCACCCAGTTTGGATGATGTTCAAAGTGCCATTTGCCTTCGCCCAAAATGACTTCAGCATTCCTATATTTGTGGAGAAAATGCAGAAACAGGGTAACCATAATTCCTAGTTTTAAAAGGAGCCATTGATAGCTATTTGGAACAGTGAATGCGAGTGTGAGTGCAACGGAGACCGAGACCAATGGGAAACTTGTGAGAAAAAGGACCTGGTCATGTTGCAGTTTTCATTGTTGTTTGTGGTTTCGAGTTTTAATTGTTGTAACAGCAACAACCCTTGGAGGTTGCAAGCAATGAAATTTCCATTACTAGAAAAACTAATAAAAAGGAAAACTTGTTGTGTCTATTTCTTTAGATTGTTAAGAACATGCTTGAGTTTGTGTCTGAACTTCCCAATGAACTGTCCATCCGTGGCATTGTGGGCAGGGGTGATCTTTGTCCAATCACCCTTGCACCAAATAGAGTCAATAAACCTCATAAGCACGGCATCTAGATCATTACCCCACTCAAAATGGTAACTTCACATTCCTGTTATCAACCATTTTTATGCTTCCTGTCCAAAATATGTGTATTCACAACAGCCAAAAGTTTATCCTTTACACTTAGTTGGCTTATAATACCTATGTGAGCTTCAAAATATGACATTACTATTCTGCACATGTATAATGGGTATATCCCATTGGCTTAGAATACCCGTGTGAGCTTCAGAATATGACATTCTGCAAATGTTGCAATGGGCATATCCCATTGGCTCAGAATACTTGTGTGAGCTTCAAAATATGACATTATTATTATGTGAATGTTGCAATGGTATATCCCATCCTAAACATATGGCACACTGTCATCTGCCTTTTG